>CABEEJ010000982.1:2714-16258 GCA_901482245.1 Timema douglasi | reverse complement strand
GGGTTCAATCCTCGGTCCCGGCACAGATTTATCTGATTACCAAACCCTTCCTTCACCTCTGACAAGACATCTTGTGAATGTGGGGAATGCCAGGCCTCCACCGTGGTTCGGATTCCACGTTAAACTGTAGGTCCTCCATTTCATCTCACAATCACCCTACCATTACACATTAGCGTAAGTGCGTATAACCCGAATGGGTAGTAAGACGCGATGCTAATAATAATATAGCTATATTGTAATTTTTTAAAAAAAGGAAATTCAAACTGTAAATGGGAATAACTTTAGGATTAAGAATTAACTGGACCTGAATTAAATTGTAACAACAACAAAAAAATCCTCCACACTTCTATGCACCCCCTTCATCCACCTGTCCTTTGATCTTCCGCTTAGCTTCCTGCCCTCTACTTCAATACACAGCATCTTCTTTAGTATCTACTCCTTCTCCGTTCTCCTTGCTTGGCCATCCCACCTTAGTCGTGTCTTCTCTATTCTGTCCGGCCCTGATTCCTCCTTAATTATTACTCTCAATTTTTCATTTCTCATCCTATCCTTGTCTCTCCTATAATACTTCTCATAAATGTCATTCCATCTGCTTCCATCCTGCTCCTTCATTACCCACGTTTCTACCGCCTATATCAATTATTACGCCTCAACCAAAAAAATTACAAAGAGTGGTTTTATGTTTAGTATGATTTTAGTAGGAAAAACAATAGAAGTTAGTTACTAAAGTTACTAAAACAATTTTAATATATTCATACATAGAGTCATGTTATCTAGTGTTGTCACTTTTGATAGATATTATCAATACTTATAAATTAACACCAACAATATAGAATTTTGTTATCAATGGTGACCACCAAGAAATATATTTGAATTTTCTCTACTGTTCTTCCAACCAAAATCAGGGGATATTCTTCACTTGAAAGTACTGAAATTTGAATCAGCTCTAATTGTTTTTAAATTTTGTTTCATTTAAAAAAGAATTGTTAAACATGTTTACAGGTCTAAATTCCACTGTTTTCTCAAGTAGAATACCAAAAACCGCACCAAGATGCGATGCCTGGTCCCAGTTGTATTAGGTACCTAACTTGTTAGGGTGTTCACAGTGAGGTGAGAATGGTTCAAGAAGTTGTCCTTTGGAAAACTGTGCGCTGTATATGTGCAACCTAACATTTTTCACTGACAAAAATAAATAAACAGATTCCTACATATTATGTTTATTTTGTAGCTTGTAGGAACTGTACTACCCAGCTAGTGGCGTGTCTAGTAATAAGCTCAAGTTCAAGAAAGAAGATAGAGAAAGTATTTCCACCCTTCAGTGTCAATGAATCATCATCATCATCATCATCATCATCATCATCATCATCATTATTATTAGGATTATTACTACTATTAGCACCACATCTTACTACCCGTTCATGTTATACGCACTTACGCTAATGTGTAATGGTAGGGTGATTGTGAGATGAAATTGAGGACCTACAGTTTAACGTGGGATCCGAACCACGGTGGAGGCCTGGCATTCCCCACATTCACAACTTGTGATCAATACACGTCTTGTCAGAGGCGAAGGAAAGGTTTGGCAATCAGATAAATCTGTGCCAAAGACAGAGGATTGAACCCCGGACCCCCAGCACACAGGTCCGACAGCTTACCTCTGGACCACCAGGTCACCTTCAATTAACTGTTAACTCAGTAGGTCAGTGCGTTGGTGGTAGAATCTGTGCTGTATTATTAAAAAATCGCAAATCCACAAGTGAGTGATCATGTTGAAAAGAAAACTTCCTTGGTGTTTCAAGTAATCAAGAGAATGATGAGCTACAATATGAATTTTAAATTAAGAGCACTTTGGGATGCGCAACAAACAAATAACTGCAGCGTGTGAACAAATTTTCACCTCGAGGTATATTTTGGTACCTTTTATTTTTTTTATATAGAACACATTTGACCTTTTAGGGTTGTATTATTTGTGAGGCCATACTATATTCTGATCAATAGGGTAAGAATGAGGAAGAAAATATTCTAGAGGTAATATACCCGCATTTGCATGGAAGTAAAGTGGGAAACCACCCTCAGTAGACCTGACCGGCAGGCCAGTCCAACCCGAGAGTGACGCCTTAGACCATTCGACCACTGAAGAGGGTATTTTAATTGTGAAGACAGTTTAATCCAACTCAAATACTTAGTAGATATATGCGGCGCCGAAAACAACCACCAATAATATGTGTTGGCGACCTTAACTGTCTGGATATTTATATAAGTCAGTGGTAAGACCAATACTCCATTCACGGTAGGAATTACTCTCTGAAATGTCTTTTTTCCTACCAATATCCTACTATATAATAGATTTCTGGTAGGGAAAAGCGCCTTTCAGAAAACAATTCCTACGCTGAACAGACTCTACGTCGCAGACACACAAAGTGAAACTAAAACGCACCCAGCGACAGCTGGAGGTCGCAGAAATGAGAGTATCGAAGAAGATCACATATAAATCGCTACTAGGCAGAGACAGAAACGAGAACATAAGAGAATGTTGTCAAAGCAACCCCATCGATGAACGGATAGCTTCACGCAGGAGAGATTGGAACCAACATATTGACAGGATGCAAGAAGAGAGACTTGTCAAAATAGCGAGAGACGAAAGACCTCCAGAGAGGAGAAGACCTGGAAGACTGAGGGAGAAGATGGATCTGTAGAGTCCTTTGAATGGAACGGGTCAAAGGCCTATAAAGAATAAAGAAGAAGAAATATCCAGTCCTTGTTTTACCTGAGGCGGGTAGAAATGTGACAGCCTCCAGTTCAGTGGAGGATGTGCTGAAGACATGGACCACATCCTCGGAGTCTCTCGGTTCCCGGGAGCTGCCCACCTTGTAGCCGTACCGGTACAGCAAGGGGAAGTCTGGGAGACTGTCGGACGCTGACCTAGTTGAGAAGGTGAACCTCGTGAGCAGGGCTTCACCTTCACTGGGTGTCACCTAGAAGAACAAACGACACCCCTCTTTCTTTGCGGTGTCAGATTGAACTCTGATGTCACAGGACGGGGGTGACTCGGCTAGTCATTTGCCTGTGCATTAATTAACTTAAAACGTATGGTTATTATTACTAGAATTATTTGTTTATTTGTTCCTTTAACACAAGGGTAATTAACAACTTTAATCATCAGTACCGCCACCATAGAGGGAAGAGGGAAGCAAGCAGAAGCCTTTTTCAGAAGTGTGAGAAGTATAATTTGGAGCGGGGATGTGCCGAAGAAGTTTAAAGGAGTGATTCTACAGGACGTACTGCGTAGCAAATATCTACATAAGGAACGAAAACTCGGGTAGTTAAGGAACAGAATAGAACAGGAATTTAAGACAAATTTCTGAGCGATACTAGAGAAGTGGCAATAATGAATAAAATGATAAATAAGAGGGTGAGAGGGTAAGTTAAATTATTATTAGCACCGCGTCTTACTACCCGTTCGGGTTATACGCACTTACGCTAATGTGTAATGGTAGGGTGATTGTGAGATGAAATGAAGGGCCTACAGTTTAACGTGGAATCCGAACCACGGTGGAGGCCTGGCATTCCCCACATTCACAAGATGTCTTGTCAGAGGTGAAGGAAGGGTTTGGTAATCAGATAAATCTTTACCGGGACCGAGGATTGAACCCCGGCCGCCAGAATAGAAGTCTGACACCTTACCCCTAGACCGCCAGGTCACCGAGGTAAGTTAAAAAAGAACCATCACAGGTTGAAAAAAATATTGGGACTATGTGGGGAAATAACCCCCCAGTACACCCAGAAAAGATGCAAACACGATCTCTTCCATCAACGTTGACTAAGTGTAACAAGTGCTCAACGACCTGAACTTCTTGACCACCATTGTACGCTTGAAGAGGAAAGGATGAAGGATCTCATAGTTGTACTTAGTAAGCCTCAAGTTAGGTGCTATATTTAATACAAGACGATACCTACAGCATCCCTCAAAAATGTGGTTTACTGGAATTTTAAATTGTTAACCAGCAGTTTTAAATCATAAAGATGACATTAAGTTAGATGATAAAGGTGAAAGGGAGCATAAGTCAGTATAGTTATTTTTGCAATTCTTATATTTAAAAAAAGTTTGGTCAAAATAAACAAATATAAATATTACCACATTAAATATGTTTGTTTTAGTTTTCAACACATAATAATCTAAATAGCTCCTGAATATTTGTTATGGCCATTGCAAAATTTGAACAGAAGTTATTTCTCTTGATTTTAAACATGGTATTGTTTAAATGACACAATTTCAATGACAAATATTCAAGAACTGTAGAATATGTGGAAAAATTAAACTAAACATATCTTCGGAAGCAATTTTTTTTTCCAATTTTGGCCAAAACAGGATATTTGTTGTGAAAACTGCAAAAATAATGGCCATGACTTGTGTTTCCATCCCTCCCACCTTAACCTGGTCACGATGTATTGCTACCTGTAGCATCTGGGCTGCCGGCGGCGAGTTGGTCGCTATGACGACATCAGCGTGCGACTCTACCGCTCTCTTATTGGCCGGGGACGTGTTGGGGCACATGGGGCAGGAAGCCGACAGTCGCAGCTTGTAGCGAGAGTCCCCAAGAAGACCAGGCCACTTGCCGATAGGGCCGGGCACTATCAGAGGAAACTCCTTACTGGAAACATAAAATGATGGTTACCTAACATATCTGACATAAGGGGACAGGATACGGAAGGTGAATTGTATCTGACATCAACGGTATGTGGCAATAGAGCAATAACTTTCAGAGACTAGTGCATATTAATCACCCATGATCATCCATAATCATCCATCATTATATATACTCATCCATCATCTATAATCATCCATAATCATCCATCATCAACCATCATCATCATCATATCCATCATCATATAATCATCCACCTATATCCATCATCATATCATCCATCATCATCCATCATAATCATCCATCATTATCATATCCGAACGGGTAGTAAGACGCAGTGCTAATAATAATAATAATAATAATAATACTAATAATCATCATCATATCATCATGCATCATCATCCATCATCATCCATAATCATCACCATCATCATCACCCATCATCATATCATCCATCATCATAATATCATTCATCATCATCATATCATCCATCATCATCATATCATCAACATATCCATCATCCATCATCATCATATCATCCATCATCATCATATCATCAACATATCCATCATCATTATCATATCATCATCCATCTCTATCCATAATATCATCAACATCATCATATCATCACCATCATCATATCATAATCCATCACCATCGTCACAGCATAATCATCATCAACTGTTTCCAGCCTGTGGCCGGGTAAGTTTAGTAAAATGCCTCCATCTCCCTCCATCTTTCCACCATTCTTCTCCTCTCGCTTGCACACTTTATGTTATCTGCCCCTTCCATCTCTTTCCTGACCTCCCTTGCGGCTTTTTTCCTACATGCTTCTTTGGCAAGACTAGTGTATTTATGTTTTAAATTGGTCCCCTTCCCAGTGGCGTGTTGTGAAGTGTTGCCAGGGCAGAAAGAGCTACTTAAAACTGAACCTGTGATTTGTTCTCACCCCCTCGTTCCCCATTTGACCTCACATGAGAATGTTGATACTAGAGCAAGGATGGGTAGCCACTGGCATTTAGGCCACATGTTTGGTGTGGCCTTTTTACATGTTTAGTCGATTATGGATCTTCATATTTTCATACAATCATTTATTCTCAACCGGTGTGTAGTTAAATTCATTTAGATTTTAAAAAACTCGTGCATTTTTAAGTGATAATTAAAAAAAAAGTTCTCATCAATCTATTGCTCTCTATCTATATATATATGGCCCACAATCATATTTTGGATTTTTTAACACGTCTTACTACCCATTCGGGTTACAGCCTAATGGATTTAGGGATTAAGAAGGTTATATTTAAAGGATATGTACCTGCATTTACATGAATAGAGAGTGTAAAAACATTTGGGGGAAGACCATTTTGGAAAAACTTTCCTCAGTACATCCGACTGAGATTCGAACCTCAATCTCCCAGTCATCGGCAGTCTGGTCTACTGCGAGAGTAGCACGTTAGACCGTGCGGCCACCGAAGCGAGTAATAATACTTATATAACCGACACAGGTTGGTTGGCCCATGAGACTAGACTATATATACAACCATAAGTCACCCTTGCACAAGGTGCTACCTATCAAGCGTCTCCTTGGTCTCCAGTTCCATCGTCTCGTCCACGGTGAGCGTGATGGCGTCGCCCAGACCCACCAACCCGGACAAATCAAAGAACTGGTACCCGGGCTCCTCCACCACACCCCACGCCAACCTGCAGCACTCCCGCAGACCCGACACCTCTGCCTGCACCGTCGCGTTGTCCGCAGGGTTGACGTGGACGAGTCTCGGATCCGGCAGGATGCGGATCATAGGAGGGGAGCCCCTCACCACAGAGACCTTGGTCCGGGCTTGGGTGGAGTTGGAGGACAACTTCCATACGTGTACAGTGAACACGTAGCTGCAGACAAAGGGGAGCAAACGGTTATTGGCCGGTCGTACTGAAGTTTAGTGTTATAGACACGAAGCTATCAAGGTTGGGCAATGTATTATTATTATTATTATTATTATTATTAGCACCGCGTCTTACTACCCATTCGGGTTGTACGCACTTACGCTAATGTGTAATGGTAGGGTGATTGTGAGATGAAATGGAGGACCTACAGTTTAACGTGGAATCCGAACCACGGTGGAGGCCTGGCATTCCCCACATTCACAAGATGTCTTGTCAGAGGTGAAGGAAGGGTTTGGTAATCAGATAAATCTGTGCCGGGACCGAGGATTGAACCCCGGCCACCAGTACAGAAGTCTGACAGCTTACCCCGAGACCGCCAGGTCACTTTGGGAAATGTATACTAATGGTAGGTGTTTGGAAGTCATTATTGAGACAGTGGTATCTATTACCTGTTTAGTTTAGTTTATCTTATTCTTCTATTTCTCATAATGGCAGTATTATATTTGGAAGAAGTTATAGTAAAGGTGGATACAAACATATAAAAGGGACGAACACAATATGGCTATTAAAATGGAAAGAGCACAGTTCACACTTTACACTGATGCCATTAGACAAAGAGATAATGGCTGCCTCTTCAAGCAAACTGATCGTTACGTCCCAATCCCCCGACCTAGGTTTCATTCTGTCGGAACTCATCAGGAGGGATATGTAAACAAAATTGATTGTTAGACGATTACACTTACTCTCCGATGGCCAACGACCCAGAGGGCAGAGCTAACACTGGTTTCTTGAAGGCTTCCGCATGAGCAGACTCCACACTCACAGGTGGGCCGGGCCTAGGAGCTATACAAGTGCTGCCATCTGGTCTACTGCAGCACCACAGAAACTGCAAGCAAATAATTGCTAGAGAGCCACTTCTTGTAAAACCAAATCAACTCTCAATCTAACATCTTTGGATTTGGAGTCAGCCTGGTATGATTGTAGAGAACAACCAGAACTTAATTTATAAACATTTTTATTTAAATTGAAATTAGTCATAAATTTGTTAGGCTCCCACGGAAGATATCTCGAACAGGGTTACCCAAATTATTCGGGTAACATAGGGCATTTAAATTTTAATGGTTCCCTTTTCATAAAATAACTATAACAATGACTTTGATTTATTTTTTCTAGCATAGGTAATAATATAATTGGCTCGAATCCACTATTTTTACAAATCCTAATCTTGAATCTGAGACATTTAAAAAAAAAATTCAAAATGGAGTAATTTAATGTTTGTGTGAAGTGTATTCCTTCTTTTCTTTTCGTTTTATAAAGGCAAAAATGTCTAAATAGGTCTTGTACTTGATTTGTGTTCAAATTTGTGTTTAAATGTGTGTTAAGACTATTTATACTTAAGAAGATAGAAGAAAAAAAGATGTCACCTTTATGCATTGGATCCTTCCCACATTTTTCCTCTTTCCCTTGGAGGGATTTATTCATTAAATTTACACTCATTAGTTTATTTTTCATTTTTCTTTATTTTTATCAATTTCCATTATTATAAAATTATTTGACCATTGGGTCAAATCATTTCTAAACAAATTACTTTAATGAGGCAGTGATAGGGAAGGAAGAATTTTAAAGGTAGGCCACCTGCATTTGCGGGGAAGAGAGAGAGTGAGAAATGATTTTAAGGGGGAAAAAAACACCCTCAGTAGACCCGACCAGAATTCAAACCCCAATCTTCCCATCATCAGCAGGCCAATCTAACATGAGATTTGACAAGAGTATGGTAGCATTGTTTGCTTACCTGCAAGGCTCCTGGTAGCATGTCGGGGTCGTAAGACTGAGACGCGTCGAGCTCCAAGGGTTGTCCAGTACCGAGTGTCACCTCGCTGGTGCCGAGAACAACTTGGATACCCCTCGTTAGTGTCCTCAACGTCATGCTAGCCTGACCAAAACGATGCGAGGACCAAATTATAATGTTTTATTTGCCTGTGTGTCAGACGAGTTATCACCACGTATTCACACCAATGAGGTAGGAATAATGAATGCATAATTTAGAGCAGGCACGTATCAAGAATTTTCTTTCGAGGGTGGGGGTGAGGGGTGGTCTCAGTCTTCAAATATTGCTCGAAGATGGTCATACCAAGACNTTACCTGCACGGATAGAAAAATATATCAAAATTCTGTACAAAAATATATTGAAGTAGACCCATTCTTGCCATTCACTAATAGTTGATATACTTTTTTTTATGACTTTTAATAGAAAATATACTAATTTTACATGCATGTTTACAAAAACTAATACATTTTCTATTCAAAGTCATAAAAAGTATATAAATTATTAGTGAATGCAAGCACAGGCAAATGTAATATAATTTTTTTTTTTTAATTTTGACATATTTTTATCTCCGTGTGTGGAGGAATTCATGAGTATATTAAATCTTACTATTCACGATGTTTAGTCTGGTTAAGAAAGTGAAATTTAAATTAATTACTAGTGTATTATTTAATTAGGAACTTATTACTACAAGACAATATATTATTACAAAATAATTTTATAAATTTTTTGTCTTTTCATAATAATTTTTAATTTCTGTTTAGATTTCGGGACTGTGAGGGCTTCATCCCCACGAGCCCTTCCCCCTCCCCTCTGGATATGTGCCTGATTCTGAGGAGATCTACCTGAATTTGTGTGGAGGGAGACAGAGTAGAACCTATTTAGAGGGGAAAAAACCACTCGGTACAACCAACAAGGATTTAAACTCCATTCTACCAATTATTATCAGTCCAGTCTATTGTGAAAGGGACCAAAATTATTTTTTTAAAGGACATACCCATGAAAATTGGACTGTACTAAGTTGTTTCTTGTCGAGCTGCAAACTATAGTATGATTTTGGTAGGAAGAACAGTAGAAGTTAGTTACTAAAGTTACTAAAAAATGTTAATATGTTCATAGATAAAGTCATGTCATCTGCAGATGTTACTTTTGATAAATATTACCAATACCTATCAAATAACACAAATTAATATAAGAACATATTATCAATGTTGGCCGCAAAGAAATATGTTTGAATTTTCTCTACTGTTCTTCCAACCAAAATCATGGTATAAGTAAACTCACCTCTGCTAGGTACGAGTCCCCAACTTCCCCCTTTACTGAGCATGTGATGTTGTACAGTTGGCCCCCCTGCAGGCTGCCTGCAGCTAACTTGAGTCTCTTCCCCCTCTGTAGTTCCACGTTCAAATCTTTGGCCATCTCGCTCCTTGTCGACACAGACCATTTGTACTGAACAATGAACGGTTCTCATTAACTTCAACAATATAAAATAAAAAAACAATTCTCTGCTTCCCATATTTACCACACATCAGGGATATCAACCTATTTACACTTAGGAGATTTAAAGGGAACGCTGCTTCATTCACGTGTGGTGAATTTGGGGAGCCATTTATGAGATTTGCGAATACTCAGATTTCGAGCTTAGGAGCTTAAAGAATTAGGAGCTTAAAGAAAAAAAAAAAAGAAAAAAAAATTGTATTGTATGGACGGATGCAGGTGAGTTGCGGCCGCACGAGTTGTTTACCTCTACAGTTGAATTGCGGCCCGGGAAGGTGACCTAACCTAACCTTCAAATTTTTGACAAAACCATTGCCCGACAAGAATCGAGGAAATTTGGATATCACGAGGGATGTCACCATGAGATGATGATAGTTTATATTTGAAATATGAGACATCACGATAGAAAGAACACTGCTAATTAGGTGGACGCAACTCATTCCTCTCTCTCACATAAGTGGGCCGCAACTCATACATGTCTTTCAAAAATCCGGGCAACAACTCGTACACGATTTCAATATTAGGCCACAACTCGGCTACAAAGCGTCCAGAGGATGGCCATTTAAATGTCGAGGTCAGCAATTTAGGAATCTGGTTTTGTTGATGAATATATAGAATTGTATCTCTCTGTAGGGTTTTCAGAACACAAAGAGTGTAGTGCAAGATCGTATCAAGTACACCTTAATGCAAAGGTGTGCTATGTACATCTTGAAAACCATTAATGTTTTAATTTCTCTTTTTGGTAAGATACCAGCATAAAGCAAGCAGCTGCACTCCAGATGGATTTTTTTTTTAATATTGCTAAACACTCAAATAAAAAAAATGTCATGAATTCTCTATTTAATCTTTCTTTAGGAACATTCAATTGAATCATTATATATATTTGGAAGAAGGTACAGAAAAGTTGGAATGAAACATATAAAAGGAAAGAACACAATATGACTTTTACAATGAAAAGAAGAACACAGTTCACACTTTACATTGCTGCCACTGGACAAAGAGGTAAGATGGAAGTTTCATGAAAAACTCACTCAAGATGGACTCGAATCAAAAAACTTACAGTACACAGATCCATACATAGAGTAAAATACAATTATTATTAAAATTATATTTTTATTAAAATTATTTAATTTTGTATGGTGTTATGGCAATGTTAAAAAAAATAGGAAGAAACAGCTTTTACAATTAATCTAAGAAGATGGTCAAAACACTAATATACTCGGTTGCAACCTTTGATAAAATCGCCATACTGGTGTTATCATTTACAGCGTTGCCATTTGTTAGGATGCTCTGCTGTTTTTCAATTACAAAGAATCTCACAACGTTGGGTTGTCAATGCTGCTAACACTTTTTTAATATAACTTCCTCTCTTTCAATCTACTAAATGTGAACAAGGAGAATTAGCAACAGCAGAGAAGAGACCTGCAGTTCCTTCAGAAGTTATCGCCGAGTATAATCAATCACCCTTACTGTGGGAGGGTGAGTTACGGTAACAAAATGAGTTTTGTTGTTGTTGTAAATTTTGTTAAACGACCTATATCTTCATTACAAAAGAGGATAGCACCAATGTAAAAGCTACAGATACTTGAAACAAAACCACTTTGAGAGACCACAAATGCCATAATTCATGAACAATGGCCGCAGACTCACCCTCAGTATCTGTTTGGCGAGATCATTTCTACATGTTGACATCTTAGCCTCGACGTAATAGTTACTGTCAGTGTAAGTAACATCCGGGGCGAGTAGCAATAGTTCCAAGGAGCTCTCGGACCTGTTGAGTGGTGCCACCATGATAGAGAAATATTTCGTCTCTCCGGGTATTCCTAGAATGTTTGTCCCTGTCACGTTGACCTTGTACTCGATGTCTGGCATCATCTACATATGGTAAAACAGAAGGAAAAAACACATTTTAAGAGTCTATCTTCAAGACTAATTAATCAGAAAAATTAGAAATCGAGATCAGGCAGAAAGTATGGGTTTCTGCAGTCTTCATTTTATAGCAGGAAAATGAGAAACCACTCAGGGAAAAAAACATCCTCAGTAGATCTGGCCGGGATTCGAACCCCAATCTCTCCATTAACAGCAGGCCAGTGCAGCAAAAAAGTGATACCTTGGACGATTTGGCCGTTGAACCGGGTAACCAGTATATTATAAACAAGGTACCACTTAAAGCTGAAATCACATTAAAATGCGTCTTTATACAAAAAATGTGAAATTATTTTTATTTCATTTTAAAATATTGTTTATTAATTTTTTTTTAATATGGTAATGTCGTGCGTGACCCTATACCACCTACCCCGTTCTGTCAAGATAGCTTGAGGGAGGGGGTAAGGTTGCAGACAAGGTAATTGTGTGAGTTCAAAATAATATGCAGATTTGTGAATCGTGGTTTAGCAGTACATAAATACTAAAAGATGATACAAAATGTGACGTTGGTCATAAGATAAAGAAAAATAATAATGGACACCCGTGCTTGTGGAAGAACGGGCTT
Source organism: Timema douglasi (assembly GCA_901482245.1). Lineage (NCBI taxonomy): Eukaryota > Metazoa > Arthropoda > Insecta > Phasmatodea > Timematidae > Timema > Timema douglasi. Next base: position 3,922 of record CABEEJ010000982.1, on the reverse strand, counting down.
ATCTTGTGAATACTCAGACCGACCAAGTTGACTGTTACTACGCGGTGCCTCCGCAGAACTCAATCTCGGGCTGGTCTCCGATGATACCCTCTTTAAGTGCCAGTACTATCGATGACTCGAAGATGTATTCTGAATCGGTAAGGCGTCGGGCAGCGTTACCTCCCGCGAGATAGATGAAATTGTTGCGACTTTCTCGTTTCCAAAAAGAAAAGGTCTTTTATACTACGATATGGCCCCTTTTCGGGTTCACTAGTGTAAAAATTGTTATGAATTGTCAGTACTCTACTGCAACCTCTCGAGTATGTTACTTCATACATATTATTAATAATTATTATTATCATTATTATTATTATTATTATTATTTATTATTATTATTATTATTAGCACCGCGTCTTACTACCCGTTCGGGTTGTACGCACTTATGCTAATGTGTAATGGTAGGGTGATTTGTGAGATGAAATGGAGGACCTACAGTTTAACGTGGGATCCGAACCACGGTGGAGACCTGGTATTCCCCACATTCACAAGTATTGTGATTAATACACATCTTGTCAGAGGTTAAGGAAGGGTTTGGCAATCAGCTAAATCTGTGCCGGGACCGAGGATTGAACCCCGGACCCCCAGCACAGACGTCTGACACCTCACCCCTAGACCACCAAGTCACCTTCATACATATTAAGCCAGCAATTATAGCACGTGCATTCAATCGAGTTATGTAAGTGTATACAGCTTTCTACAACTTAAACAACACACAATACAAATATTTAAATACTGCTCGATGGTTATGACAGTAGGAAAGTTTCAATGGAATCAATCAATGGCGTAGCCAGGGGGGGTTTGAGGGGTTCAAACCCCCCACGAAATCTTAAGAACAAAATATATATGAATTTATTTATGGTTTAAACAATATCAAAATTAAGATACAAATACAAATTATGGGGCTGTGTTACCATAAAAAGTACTTCAGAGAGCTTCTGGAGGTGTTAAATATTAAGGAATTTTCCTAGCTCTCGGCATTTTGGGGGTGATTTTACCATAAAAAAAAACACTTCACAGAGCTTCAAAAAGTGTTTAATATTCCGAATTTTCCAAGCATTCGGCAGCTAGAGGTTTATTTTACCATGAAAAAACACCACTTCAGAGAACTTCTAGAACTGTTTATCATTTATAAATTTGTCTAGCTTCCAGCAATTGGAGGGGGGGGGGGG
>CABEEJ010000981.1:161066-193281 GCA_901482245.1 Timema douglasi | reverse complement strand
TTATCTGATTACCAAACCCTTCCTTCACCTCTGACAAGAAGTGTATTAATCACAACTTGTGAATGTGTGGAATGCCAGGCCTCCACTGTGGTTTGGATCCCACGTTAAACTTTAGGTCCTCCGTTTCATCTCACAATAACCCTATCATTACACATTAGCGTAAGTGCGTATAACCCGAATGGGTAGTAAGACGTGGTGCTAATAATAATAATAATAATAATAATAAGAAGAAGAAGAAGAAGAATTAAGTTATTTTGTGTGTGTACGTTTACTTACAGTTTCTAAGTTAATTTTGTATGCATACAGAGAAAGCTATCTTTAGATTAAAATAATTACTAAAAATAAAACAAAAATAGCAATGTACAGTACGTGACATAATTCCCTCCTTCCTTCCCCCTCACCAACCTTCTTATCAATTGTGGTACTTGAGATCATTCTGCAATATGAATTACTAAGATTTTTTGAATTTATAACATCTAGTTAGGGAATTTATCTTAATGGGAGCTATCTAGTAGCTTGGGATTGGCAAGCTTTTTTTGTAAAAGGTTAAATATTATATATTTTAGGTTCTGTGGGCCAAGATGCACATTTGAGTATATTTATGTAGGTAGGCCTGCCTGTTTAAATAACAATAAAAACACGTTTTCATAAATTTACTGAACAAAATGTAACAAAATAATAATAGTAATAATTATACTACAATTGTTTGAAATACAGCTCTACTAATGAGAAGAATGAAATTGCGTGTTTTGAGATAACATTTCATCCGGTTGGGGTTCAAAGTTAGTACTCCCTATTATCAAAATTGATTGCAAATATTCATCTGCTAATGCTGACCTATGTTGAGATTTTACGTATTTCATCTTTGAAAATGTTTTTTTCATACACAGGTATATGCTGACAAATACAGATATATAACCCCAAAAATATTATCTTAATTGAACATATTCATCGCTTGAAAGATATTTATAGAATTATATTAGATTCTTTTCTTGAAATTTTGCCTTTTAGCATGTCACATAACCCTGCAAATTAATCACTTCGAATTGAATGTTAGGTAGAAGTTCCTTAATTAAAAGCTTAAATGGATTTTGAAACATGGAAATATCTTCTGAACTTGCATCATGGTACAAAAAATGCTGCTGGATTTGTATTTGAATTTGAAAATATTAAATCCATTCTTGGCTCTTAGGCTGTACAAAAAGAGGTGGCGGGTCGTATTTTCCCCGCGGGCTGTAGTTCGCCTACCCCTATGGTAAGAAATAGATAGAGAGTTGCAATGTCTCAGTCCATTACAGCAACACCGACCAGATAAGGAAGCAGGCATCGACTTTGCCTTGGTGTGTTATTAGTTGGGATTATCTGACCCTCTGACTCCACCGGACATATCTGCTTGTCCATGCTGCCTTTACAATCACTACAGTCATTATTATTACTAGCAACGCGTCTTACTACCCATTCGGGTTATACGCACTTACGCTAATGAGAAATGGTAGGGTGATTGTGAGATGAAATGGAGGACCTACAGTTTAACGTGGAATACGAACCACGGTGGAGGCCTGGCATTCCTCATACAAGATGTCTTGTCAGAGGTGAAGGAAGGGTTTGGTAATCAAATAAATCTATGCCGGGACCGAGGATTGAACCCCGGCCGCCAGCTTAGAAGTCTGACACCTTACCCCTAGACCGCCAGGTCACCCTATCAATACAGTCAAAACAAGAAATTCCAGAAAATAGACATTTAAAATATTTTTTTTTAGGGATTAATTCGAACAAATTAATTAAATTTATGAACGGAGCTAGATTTAAAAAAAACCTAAATTAATTCTAAATAACTACATCATGTACTACAAAATTAGATAAAATCCAATTATCGGGGTATAAAAAGGACAGTATTCATACATGGTTAAAATTAGTGTAATAGTTTATAGCTATACAATAGTTAAAAATTGTGCAGCAAAGTTTTAACTGTCGATTGATCTTAAATAACCAATATATAGGTTTTTCAAACAAGTTCATTTTAATTTGAATAGGTCTTGTACAAATAATAAATATTTTTATTTAATTATAAGATATTCCGATAAATGTTCTCGTTAAAATGGCATGCGGAGACCCTTGGCTCCATGAAGAGCGGGCGATACCGTCCAACGAAACGTAGTTAGAACACTGATAGTGCTCTGATATATATATATATATATATGTGTGTGTGGAATGTTATCACTTAGTCGATGTGTAAGTTCAAAGTTCAGTGGAAACGTCAGCCTTCTACCACATTACATCACGGAAAAACATGGATAAAGAAGGGGTAGTGAGATTTTACCAGCTAACCAGTTAATGCTCCCGGTACACACATAAACACACACACACACGTACAAATATTGCCAGCTGCGAGTATCACGATAGCCACACAAGGAACTAGCCTTCTCTCGTTATTAAAACATCCACCCTATAAAGGACCAAAATTCGCAAACCAATATCCGTTTGAAACTTGTCTTCGATTTTAATTGTAATAAACTATCTGAATATAAAATAACGGACGCGGTGTTTTATAAAACCAGACGTCGATAAAACCATGACAAATATTTAAATCTAATACGTATATTTCTTTACTGGGTGTTATTTATGATTATTATTATTGATTTTAGATTATCGTATATCTACAGTAGCCCCATGGCTTCTTTGGTTCTGACTGACAGCTCACATCTGACTTCTGACAGTCAACATTTAGGTATATACCTAAATTTTGACCGTCAGTAAGTGACAGCTGCTAAACACATGTTTTTGTAGATCATATGGTTCGGCGTAGGGATACATAATTTGGTCTGGTAACTTTTCAAAGCTCTCAGCTGTCAGTCAGCACCAAAGAAGCCATGAGGCTACTGTATGTTCCAATATGAAGCGAGAGTATAGGATATTTGCTTCCAAAAACGTAATTTAATTGAAATATTTTCCAATAGATATTGGGCTTCTAGTCGAATAACGTAATTATTATTTATGGGTAAAACTTTTAAAATATAAATCTGTAATTAATGATAAGAGTCAATTTGTTTAGCCTATATTCTGCCAAATAAATTCAATAACAAGAAATTAACATAACTAAATTTTGTCAGACATAAAATGTAGTCATAACTTTGATTTTTCATCTCTGAACGAATAAAAAAGCAAACTAAAAGCCATGTGTTTAAAAAAAAAACGTACACATATAGTTGTAGAATGTTTGTGAACTTAGATTAAATGCCCACAATTTAGTTTCATCGATAAACGACTAGGTTTATCTCAAATACAGTAGACACTGTTAAGAGACGACCATAGAACGAAGCTGATTACTAGAAAAAACCTAAAATCAGTAAGAAAACATCCTCTGGAATAAATTATTTTTTCGTGGTGGGGTTTTGAAATATTAACCTCTATCTCAGTAAATCCCTCCTCCAACGACTAATTAATTTACTTAGTGTCAATATCAGATACGTTTAATTGTTATATTCTTCTGAAGATAATAATCGCGATTTAGTTACTACTACTAGTATCAAACCAAAATAGATAAAGTAAAAATAATACTTTAACAAGATATTTTAATATTTAATGTTATTAAACTGAACACGAATCAGAAAAACATTAACAACATTATCTCTGAGACCGTTGAACGTACTGAGGACAACTTTTACTTTACATTCATTAATGTGGACTGGGTCAGTTTTTTATTCAAGCCATATTATATTTTCCACTAACTTAAGACTAAGACAGGCACAATATCCAGTCCGCCACCGTTAATTCGTCACTGTGAAGGGCAAGCCCACATTTCACTAATAATAAATTTTTCATCCATAACAGTAATCGAACCCGGGACCTTTAGTTCAGTAGACAGACACCATACTGACTGAGCTAAGGTGACGAATTCTGAGGCCAACTACCCGGTACCAATGTTAAGAGCAACGCTCCTATTTACCCGTCTGTTTGCGGTAAACCCCTGTCGCTACAATACTAACCCAAAACCTACATACTAATTATTAGAGACCCACTTCGGTGGCTTTATTACCTAAGGTGTCCCTCTCGCACAATATTAGACTGCCGATGAGGGAGAGTCTGGGTTCCAAATCCCGGTCGGGTCTACTGAGGGTGGTTTTCCCAAAATTGTTTTCCCCTCTCCCTATACGTAAGTAATGGTACACTTCCTCTAAATTGAACCTTCCTGATCCATAACATAATAGCGTAGTTAGTATATATATGTGTATAACCTATACAGGTAGTAAGACGTGGTGCAAAAAAACACACTATAGGCTGATAGGATCAGGGCGGTCCTAAGTAAATTTTGCGCCCAGGTGAGATTGATTTTTGGCGCCCCCTTACATAACGGGGGACAATAGTATAGTATGAAAATAATACCTAAAACCAACAACTCTAAACCTAACGTAACATGAACATGGTAGAGAAAAAAAACCTGGCGAGAACCATTCCAAATAGCTTCTAAGCGGATCCAATTTGAAAAAATTGTTGGTAGAAGACCATTTCAAATACCTCCAAGTGGTATCTAAATTTCGGAAAAGAAATCAAGTAAAGTACATTCTAAATAGATTCTAGGGCAATTCAAATTTTTAAAAATGTTGAGCACTTTTTAAAATAGATTTTCGGGACGTCTAATTTTCAAAAAATTGTCAATGAGGGCTTCTTAAAATATTCTCAAGAAGTATCCAAATTTCAAAATATTTTGTAGGGAGCACTCTTCAAAATAGCTGCTAAGAGTCTGATTTTCAAAAATTCTCTAAACGAGGACCACTTCAAAGAGCTTAAAGGATCATACAATTTTCTAATCTAAACTGCGGGAGAGGAGGGTAGAAAGTCCAAAAATAACTCTTTTGGTTCTTGGCCCCCTTTCCCTTTCACACAAATAAAGTTCCACCTTTATTGTATAAAATAACAATGTTTTTAATTCTTAGGGTTAAGTAGTTAGTCTTAACATCATGTCATAAACTTATGGTTTTGAACCTGCCTCTTCCCCCCCCCCAAAAAAAAAATTACATTTTCCCTATGACCATGCCAAATCTAGCAACTCCGAACCTAATGTAGCATAGGTGTGGCATGAAAATAATCTGAAGGGGAAACTCCATAAATGGTTATAATACAGTATTACAAACGTTTCACTACTAACATGGTTAGGATTACAAAGAAAACTATTATAACATGTTTTGTAGACATTGCTCGCCGCTTTAATTTCGATATAATGGATGGTTTAAGAACTAATAACAAAATACCATTTTGGGGGGCGATTTTCAAGCTGGAAGAAGAGTGCTATGCCTAGCAACTTCACTATTACGCCCAGGCTACGTTAGGTTTGCAGTTGTATGGTTTGGAAATTATTTTCATATCTTTCCCAAGTTATGTTAAGTTAGGTTGGTACTCTGTTTGGCACCCTCTCGATCTGACGCCCCGGGCAGCCGTGCGGTTCGCCCAGCCCTTAAGCCGCCACTGGATGGAATCCGTTAGTGACAATACTCAATAAACCATAAGCTTCCAGAACAATGGCCCTGGATCTCTGCTTCGTTTGGTTAAAAATGCTACAAGAATAAAACATTTGGCGGGGAAGTTAGGAGGAAAGTGGCTTGTAATCCAAAAATATTATCACAATCCAGTAAAAAAAGCTAACTTTTGGAATGTATCAAATATCCTTAACAATAATTTGCATATTAGGATAATATTTTATTGCCAAAATAAATTGTTCCACTTGACACAATATTGCAGGTTTGAAATACTTGATATTTGATTTCAATTAAAACGAAGTTTTAGAATAAATAAGCTTTTGAAGTTTCTAGCAATTGTTATGGGTTTGGTAAAGAAAGTGATGTGTAGTGGAAGGAAGATATGTAAAGAAGTTTTGTTTAGAAAATACAAATTTATTAATTTGTTGATATTAATTTATTAACTTATTAACTTGTTAATTAATCTACATATACTCACTATATTAAAAGTTTGCAATTTAACCTAAAAAAAATGTAGGACTTTATATTCAAATATACCAATAATTTTCATGTTGAATTCTATTAATATAAATTAACATTGCTTCCTTACTATAATTTCATCATGTTTTTCAAAAATTGTTAATTTGAGATCAACATTGGAAAATATTTTGACAAAACACCAATATAATAATAACACCATTTATATATATGAATGGCTGGAAATATTTTAAGTAAAGTTATAATTGTTAGATAGGCTGTTTACCACCAATTCAATCTCACCGTATGTTTTAGATTAGTTAAAAACTTTGAAAATACGTTTTTAATAGCCACACACACATATTACATATATAGACTTCATACATAAATGTAACTTTAAAACATTTTAAAATAAAATAAATGAGGAATGTAGAAACTAAACAAAGGCGAGAGATAAAATCAAAAACACTAAAAAAAACAATCATTCCACAAACACACATTCTACATGTCATTTACAACACATAATAGGCTATATCCAAACATGATGGAGATAACATTTAATAATTAAAAAAGAAAACAATGTTGATAATATTTAGTAGCTATATAGCTTACATACATTTATTTACGTTATATTTTTAATAATTTCAATTTCAATTGCCTTTATTATAGTGCTGGCCAACAGTCGTAAGACCTATAACAGGCCAGCACTGAACAGTACACAAGTATCATACAAATACATATATTTATACGAGAAAAAATGATAGACAAAAAATGCCTAAATAATGTTATATACTGATGAATAGTTACGAGATAAAAAAGTAGTTAATAATAAGAAGAATAAAAAGTAGCATTAAAAACAAATAACTAAATAGTAAGCAGTAATATTATGCAAAAAAAGATCAGAATATTGTAAGTTTAAATAATATAGGCAAAACCTCTACATGATAAATTATTGATATGGGATATGAAATATGGAATAATAATAATAATTTAACTTCACACACACTTATTGTATCTCTAGATTTCCTCTCACCTCGACAATTGAGAGAGTGCTCGCAGACCAGGCAGCCAAGGAGGCAGTTCATCTTCCTCCTGAGAAGAGTTTACCTGTCTTGTTTTAGATCTAAGGGGTTTTACGCACCTGGCATGAGCAGTGGGTCTCGACCCCTGCTCAGAACAAGCTCCGGTCCATCAGATACGGTGTGTCGTGGTGGCCCTCTTCTATACGAAAATCTAGAAGAGAGGTCGCTATCGTGACAAAACTCCACGTCGGAAAAAGTCATTGACCCATCGGTTTTTATTAAGAGGGGATCCACCTCCAGTGTCTGAGTTTTGCGATGCTCCCCTTAGCGTGTACAACATTTTGGTGGAGTGTCGCAAATATGCCCTTATTCACCTGTTTCTTAATTTTAAAGGTGACCATCGATTTTTATTACGTGACAGCACAGATGGAGTTATTTGTTTACTCAACTTTAAACGCCAGGCGAACCTTTTAAATGACATTTGAGTCACTTTTATAAAGTGACTCATTTGGATTATCTCATGTTGAGAGTATTTTTAACATATTGTAGATTTTAATATTTTTGTTTTGTATATTTAAAATTATGTTTTAATTTTTGTTTTGTCTTTTTAATATATTATTTTAACAAGTTTGTTTTGTACTTTAACGTATTATATTTTAATGGGTGTTTTTTGTCTTTTTAATGTAGGCGTATCACTCATTTCATATTAATAGCACATTTGAGCTCTCATATGGAATGTCTCAAATGGGTATTACCTCATAATGAGATTTTAAATATGTTCATAAATTTATTATATATATATAATTTTTTTTAAATAATGGTTTCTTATCTTTTGGATTCCCCTGCATATTCCTACAGGTGAATTATATATTATGACTATCCCCTATGAAGATTTTACAAGGTTTGTTTATATATTTTAAAGCCCTAGTCACCTTATTGTCTCGATGGGCCTCTAAAGTCCAACAACAACAATAATAATAATTTCAGAAAAAGCTCCAACATTATTTAAACAATTATATAATGTTTTAACCATCTTGGACACAGCTGATTCGATTATATTCACTTTGTTTACTTTTAAAGGTGTCTTACCTTGAACTATTACCAGTAAGACCCTATCCTATAAGCTACATCATGATGTAAAAACAAATTTTTATAGAAATAACAGTAAACTTCATTAACATCGATTGTAAGTTACTAAAATTTGTCATTATAGAAGTATGTTATATTTGCTTTACTCTGTATAATCATCTTATATATAAAATTCTCGTGTCACAATGTTCGTTCCCGTACTCCTCCGAAACGGCTTGACCGATTCTCATGAAATTTTGTGAGCATATTGAGTAGGTCTGAGAATCGGCCAACATCTATTTTTCATAACCCTTAGTGATAAGGGTTGTCCACCCTTAACATTTTTCTATAATTTTTAGACATTTTTTTAATATCTTTATTTTTTTATTATGTCGCATTAAAAAATACATACAACCCTAAATTTTTACCCTTTTATCACCAACCCCTATTTTTTAATAGCCATTTTAGTAATTTAATCATTTTTCATCCCCGGTCGATAACTGATCAATCGTCATGTGCCAATTCAATTCAAACGTATTCAGTTTCCGATTAGATTGGCATTTGCAATGACTATCAACAAATCCCAAGGTCAAACGATGTCTATTTGTGGCTTAGATTTGAGAACACCATGTTTTTCACACGGACAATTATACGTGGCATGCTCTCGAGTGGGTAAACCATCCAGTTTGTTTGTGTTAGCTAAAGATGGACTAACAAAAAATATTGTTCACGCTATGGCATTAAGAGATTGATATTGTTTGTTAGTGTTACTGTCGTAATTGATTAATTAATGATATATAATTTTAAGGAATAAATTATAATAACTTAAAAATAATGTTTGCCTTTTGTTATTTTTATATTCCCTCATCGTTCACAGCGCTCCATGCCTATTTCACGCATATACCACATTCTTACACACTTACAATAAGTAAGCTATTTTTTGTCTACACTAGAAACTACTTAAAAATTATTTATATGGCAAAACAACGTTTGCCGGGTCAGCTAGTTTCATCTAAAAATGTATAAACCTTATAATAGTATATCTTTAAGGATTACTTAATAATTTATCTTTAAATTGTTATTTAAAAGGATTCATAACGCAATATAGTTGAATATTTTCATTTACTCTATTGTGGAAACATGAGATACAATATTGCAAATAGCTATAAATTAAATGTATTACATTTCAACGTTTTTCTCATTAGAACCGATCTCTATAAACCATAAAACAAATTATTATTTTGTAAACCTTATAAAAAAGGTAAACAATATATTTGTTTAAAATAAAATGTATTTATTTTTATACACCAGCGAAAAAATATTATAGACGTTGGGTATTGGCGTGATCAACTGAACGCTGACGCTCTGCCGGGTCGCCATTTTACATTCTTAACTAAGGCCACCTTTGAAAAGGATCCACTTTGCTTTTTTAATTTAAACAAAGAAGAGATATTTAAGTCATTAAAAATGTTATCAAACTGTTATTTTTATAATCAAATTTATTTTAAAGATATTTTAAAATACTACCTTCATTTAAAATAAGTTGAAAGAATAAAATATACCACGTGCTAACCAACGAGATTAAAAGCGTGTTTGTTTTATTTTATTTTTATTTTGTGTCGTATTGATTAAAAATCAATCAAACTGAAATTAAGGCGATTGACCCTTTTCATTTGGTGTGGAAATGCAGAGCTGTGGGAACAAATGGTTATCTTCGAGAATTTTTATTGTTTTGCAATTTTCTTTTTGGAAACGGGTTGTTCAAGAATAGAAGCATGTTGATTAAGTTATACTTTTTATATACAGACCTCCTCTATAATTTTAACATTGATCAAATATAAATAAAATTGACCTTTTTACAATAGAAAACATCTGGATTCATAACAAAAAATTAGAAAATGTAAAAATTAATAAAGATTGATACATTATCTTAGAGGGGGTGTTGAAAATATTAACATAAAAATTCCCCTCGTTCTCAAGAAAACTGATATTTTCAAACGTCTGATTTTTCCGCAAGACCTGTCCGGTAGCTAGCGCCATCTGTTCTTGTTGGTGCGGAAGGATATTTTGGTCGGTTGTGAAGCCGCCCCCCACCCCCCTTTCCAAAAAAGTTTTAGACTTGCACTGTATGCTGGTGATTAAATATTAGGCTACTTTAAAATGTGTTTTCTGTATTGTTTTAAGAAGCGCAAAAAGTTAAGTGGTGTTAATAGCGTTTAGGGTTGCACTTCTAGTAAACTCCGAATCACTCGTATTCCACACCACGTGCAGATTGAAATTCTTCTCGAACGGGTTCCTAACGAGTATTTATCTCTTACGTGTGATTAGTCGGTTCCTGTCCCTGTCATCAGCAGTTTAGTCCTGACCTATTACATTATGACCCTATCTGATGTGTTACACCATGACCTGCTTCGGTGGCCGCGTGGTTTGAGGCATCACTTTCGTGTTGGACTGGACTGCCGATGACAGTGATACTGGGGCTCGAACCCCCGTCGGGTGTACTAAGGGTGTTTTTCAACTTTCCCACCATGCAAATGGGAGTACACTTCCTTAAAATTTAACCCTCCTCATCCCTAACTTATTAAAGTAATTAGTACATATGCGTATAGCCTGAAAAGGTAGTAAGATGCAGTGTTTAAAAAAAAGTTTTCCCATGGTGCATATATGGATGATTAGTGTTGATAATCAAACTAATTCCTGGTGGTAGGTTTCAGAGACTTACTAGGAACTTTCTTTGGGGGTTAAGAAGGGGTGGTAGGATGGTTATACCTGCTGTGACTCGTCTTGAACCTCTCTGAACGTGAGATGTCCAGAAATGTTTGTAAACATTAAATCCTTCTTGAAGTAATTTAAAGTTATTTTAAACATAGTTTAGGTTTTAGGTGATAGGAATTTTATAAGACCCCAATAATCTACCAGCCTAATCATTAAAATAGGAGTACAAAATGTATTATTATTATTTAATACTCTAGAGTAAAAGGTAGGGGTTTGAACCCCATAAAAATCCTCTTTGGTAAGGCCGTGGCTGTGTTATTTAACTTTTAGCTATCCTATGCTAGATATATTTCAAAGGCATGTGTTATGATATAAATCATATTTTAATTTCTACACTTTTATATGCTTCCATTTATGTGCCTTGTCATTTCCGTTATCCTTTTTCTCTTTTATAAACTTTTATCGTTTTCCTATTTTTTAGGAAATTGCGTTGCACAGACAAGTTCCAATAGAATGAAACCTAAGGTTGAAAGATTGGGCCGTAACTTCCTCGTTTTATTGTGAAAGCCATATTGTTTCTATTTTTCTATTTGATTCTATCACTTCTTTTTCCAGACATAAACTTGTTATTAGTGCTATAAACTATTATGTTCATAGGTTTAAGTCACATTCACATTTTTTTTTTAATTATATAAATTATGTTTTTAAATTTCATGCATTGCGTCAGAGTTTAACTTCAGTTTTAATTCGGCCATTTAGCAGTTCGTCTGTCCAGATGTTCTATCCGTAGTTAATGCCAAATTGGTGGGTCAATTTTAACTAAAATTAGCAGGAACATTCTTTTAACTTAGGCCAAACGACGTATGTTTCATACTCTGCGATCTGGTTATCCGTTTCACTATTGCGGCTACTTAAAAAAAAAGTGTTTCGTTTAATAACTTATCCCAAATGATTTGAATTTAAAATTCTAAGAGATTGATCGAGCACTTTAGCGTATTAAAAAAAACAAGCATATATTAGGATACTGACATCTTAACCCCGTGGGCAGTGGTTTTATATATATTTATTGGTATGCCTGTCAAGGACATTGAGCGATATCTATCGCATGAAGAGGGATGAAATTTCAAAATTATTAGCCCCTGTGCACAAACATATGTACCTCGAAGCTGGATTTTTAATTTTTTTACTAGAGCTTTTTTAAATTAATTAAAATACTGGGTTGGAAGGAATTGAACGAAGAGATTATTTTTCTGTCTGTTTAAATCAAAGAAAAGCCTTGCCCGGGGTAGCCACGCAATGTATTGTGTGGTTACCCCAGGCAACGCCAGGTACTTCTGCTAGCTCTCTATTTCTCTATAAATATAACGTACTCTTTAAAATATCATTAATTTATTTTCTGTCTAACTTTATCACAGAGCAAAATATCTACTTACAATCTAAAGAGAGATTTTAGGAGATTTTTTTACTTGAAATCCAAAGAGAGATTTTAATATTAAAGAGATCATTGGAAAGACCTAGACGCAGATGGGAGGATAACATTAGAATAGACCTGAAAGAGATAGGGTGCAATGAGATTGATTAGATATAACTAGCTCAAGATAGGGATAGGGTGTGGGTATAACTAGCTAAAGATAGGAATATATGGCGTACTTTTGGAAATGTGGCAATGAACTTTTGAGTTCCTAAGGGCTTAGCGTATGTAAATAACGATTAGAACTTGACATAGGTATTACATTATGTAAATTACTTAGCATTTTTTTAATGCAAATTCATTTTTCAATATATACTGTAATTTAAACACGTCTTTTAATTCTCCACTTAAGTCATATACATAAAATAAAATGCGTATTTATGTCCTTTTGGGTTTGTTCTACAAGCAGAGTCTGAGAGGGGAGGGGGGGCTGAAAGCACAGACTCACTGAACATAGCAAAACACTTAAGTTTAAATTAATGAACATTTGTATTTCATCTATAAACTGTAAATTCTTTAAAAATTAAGTGGTATAATGCACCGCTCAAACCTTCTCTCGCTTATCTTGAAATAGAGACATTTAATAGAAACTTGGTACGTCTTGTGAAACTAAATAATATATTGTTGCAAAAACACCTTACCAAAGAGCATAAATGAAATAATATACAATGTTAGAGAAACGTTGAGAAAAATAGGAACATTTCTGGCCATCAAAGAACATGACAATAAATTTTACACTTCAACAGCCTTCATAATATATATACATATATATGTAAATATTTGCTTAGACATAAGAAATGATTGGTTTTGTAAAAATATATTTTTTATCTTTAATAGTGCTACAACTTTACAACGATAAGTTATTTTGTATCTCAAATATTTATGGAAATATGATCAAAATTGGAAGTTTCCACTTATGTAAATTAACTTCAAAGTATTTTTTATGGGAAAATAAAAAAATACCATTTTGTTTGTCTGTATAAAACATCTTATCAAAATTGTTAGAGCGAATTTCAAAAAAGTAAGATTTTATCTCCTTTTTTCCTTCATCAAACCGCTCTTAGATTTAGGGATAAATATCTAATTACAAAAACTGTTTAAGGGAAACTTATGACAATCCTTGATACCAAGTTTTAGTCCAATCGGCAGAATGGCTTAAGCTCGGTGACCTATTAACTTGTAATTTTTTTCAATTAATATATAATAGTGTTCTTATATATTTAATACATGTTGTAAATAGTACACAATGTTGGCTAACCTGTTGACAATAAAGCCCGCTAGTTGACTACCTTCCCCACCTCACGCCATTGCATAGACCTGTGTTACGCTATCATCTTTGCTTTCAATCCAGTTCCATCATGGAGCTAAGCTTTTACCTAGATCTATTTACCGATTAATTAGTGAACACAATTAAGCCTGATCAAGTTCGAGAACATCCTAAATGATATAAGTCATTACAATAGATGCCGAGACATCACAGACTCATGGCCTAGATACAGACAGACGCCATCGTGAAAACAACTTTTTCTGCTTCTGGGGGTGACATTAATCAAAATCTTGAGCTCACTTTTTTTTTAACGATCCCAATACCTCTCTTTCCGAGGGGTTGAGAGAAATTAATAAAACTATAAAACTAAATAAAATAAAACACACAACAAAAGGGGAATTTGGAAGGTGGGTTACTTCCTCGAGTGGTGTCCGGTGTCTTTGGAAAGTGTCCACACTTTCAAATCTCTTTAATTCTTTTCACGTGCTAAGCCTTCCACAAGAAACTCAACCCCCAGCACTTTGGTCTATTTAAAATGAATAGGCCCGTGAACTTTGAAATATGGTGCTGGAGAAGACTTGAGAATATCAGGTGGACAGACAGGGTGACAAATGAAGAAGTCCTAAGAAGAATGGGTGAGAAGAGAACCATTTTGGATGTGTTTCTTCGGTACAAAGCAAACTGTATCGGACACATCCTTAGGAGGAACTGTCTTATATACGATGTCATAGAAGGAAAAGTCGAGGGAAAGAGGAGATTAGTAATCAGGAGGATTAAAATATTGGATGACTTGAAGGAAATAAGAAAATTCTGGGAGATCACCTAGTAATAATAAGGTCCACTAGATTCCTTTATGTTAAAATTCCCTAACTTAAAAAATATGATGGAGTGAGGTGTGCTATTCACACAACTACCATTTTACTTCGCGGCCACACGTAAAGCTTCATTATACGTTTATGTCTCTAGCGTGCCCCGCCGACCCATTTGTGTTTGCGTGTCCTTTTGTTTGAACTCATTCCCGTGGTGTTTGCTCTGCAATTCCCTAAACACCGATAATGATAACATTATTGGGTGGCGCGCAGACGATTACCTGGGGACACGCCAAAGGCCAACGCTCCAATCCATCATCGCGAGTTAAGTCGCTAGCTCAACACTTCTGAAGCACGGAAACGATTCAATCACGGTGGGTTTACACGTTTGAAAAAAAAACCACTGTACCTGTTTTTTAAATGGTATTTATTTTAATAATTAATAATCAAATAGAACTTTAACGCATACCTGCGAAACATAGGGCTATTTATAATCTGTCCGCGAGAACCGTAAAAGTATCTTATCTTTTATGAGCACGTTATAAAAATGATAAGAGATGGTTCTAAAATGGTCTAGTGGAATTTTAAATAAGTTTTCATTAATTACAAAAATAAACATTCAAAAATGTATTTTAGAAGATTTTATTTTTTCCTTGTCTTCGTATAAGTTTGGGTTGTACTCATGCATTGATTCAAGATAATGACCAAAGATGAGTAAGATATAATTTTAGAAGAAATGTACCCGAATTTGCTGTGAGAGATAATGGGTAACTATTTAGGTAAAAATACTCTAAGTACACCCGACAGGGATTCGAACCCTGATCTAGTTGTACTTGGTAATACATTATAACACGAGAGTGATGCTTTTTAGAGCAATGCGGGTCAATTTTAGCAGAAATTTGAATAGTTAGAGGTCTTTGAAAGTCACAAGATGGATTACAACGTCTCAGACCTTACTGTTATTTTTTAAAGAGGACCATATATTTTATAAATACTTCGTTTACTCTGGAAGGTATCAGTCTTACCTTGATGGATACACTATGGTGTAGTTTAAAAGAAAGATAAATAAAATAAATGATAATAATAATACATATCATGAATAAAAATATAATATTGATACTAATAAAGTGAAAAACAATAAATATATTCTACATTGTAATCGATTAGCTTGATATCAAAACTAAAAAATAATAATAAAGTAGTAAACCATTTATTTAAATTTAAAATAAATGCTAGGATAAACCGCATATAGCCTTAATTTATCTCTTTCTATTATCTTAAAACAAGATACATTTTCTAAACACTTTATAAGATTTGTGAAATTAAATAATATACTTCGTTGCAAAAACACTACCAAAGAGTCACAGAAACATTGAGAGAAAGGAGAAACATCATCTGTCTACCAAAGAACAAACCAATCAATTTAATTTTCAAATACATGGACACAAATATATATATGTTTATAGCTCAGAAATTATTGGTTTTATAAAAATATATTTAAAATTAAAGAATATTATATTTAATACGGTGATAAGTTATATTATATCTCAAATAGATCAAAATTTAAAAAAATTCGTTGATGTAAAGTACCCTCAAAGACTTTTTCGTGGGAAACAGAGAGTTGCCACTTTATTTGTAAATTTAAATAGTGTCTAGATACAAAATTTAATCAAAATCGATATATCGAATTTTGAGAAAATCAATTATTTCTCCTTGTGCTCTGCATTAATTTTAGGGGTATATATTTAGTCCCAAAAAACAAAAACTCCTTAAGGGAACCCTATTAAATCCATAGATACCCAGTTTCAGCCCGATAGGTAAAATAGTTTCGGCTCTAGGCCGAAATAAATTTATTATTATTATTATTTGAGGTATTTAAAGTGCACAGGATTTACAAACTAGCTTAGATCTAGAACAGAACAGCCCCCAGCCGTTAGTTAATTCATCACTGTGAAAGGGTAAACCCATATTTTACTAATGATACATTTTCGGCCATCCCAGGAATCGATTCCGGGACCCTTAACTCAGTATACAAACCCGTTACCGATTGAGTTAAGGTGTCTTTGGAAGATATTTAGACAGAAAGATAAAACTACAGACAGGAATCATCGTGAAAACCACTTTTTTATGTACCAAAGGGTAATGACTGAAACGTCGACATTTATCAAAATCTCGAGTTAGATTTTTTTTAAAGATAACAATAGTTCTCTCTCCGAGGTGTCGAGAGAAAGTAAAAATAAATCATTTCTCTCAAAAGTAAAAGTTAACATCAAAATCATTAATATAAATAGATTCTGATTATAATACGCTCGATTAACCAATTTATTAACTATAATATAAATTTAAAAAAAATCAAAATCTCCATAAAGGTAAAATTCTGTCTAGCTTTTATAACTGGGAAGACTGGGCAGATGCCCAGGGGCACATGAGGTTTGGGGTGCAACATTTTAAATTAAAGCCAACCACGAGTTAGGTCAAATAGTTTTTTTAAATGATTTGTCGATAAAATACATTATTATTATTATTATTATTATTATTAGCACCACGTCTTACTACCCGTTCGGGTTATACGCACTTACACTAATGTGTAATGGTGGGGTGATTGTGAGATGAAATGGAGGACCTACAGTTTAACGTGAGATCCTAACCACGGTAGAGGCCTGACATTCCCCACATTCACAAGATGTCTTGTCAGAGGTGAAGGAAGGGTTTGGTAATCAGATAAATCTGTGCCAGCACCGAGGATTGAAACCCGGACCCCAGCAGAAGTCCGACACCTTACCCCTAGACCGCCAGGTCACCATGATCAAATACAATAATACTGATATTTCATAACACTGTTGTGAATAGAGGCCTACGTATGTAGATAATTTAACTCTTTAGTTTTCTGGACCATCAAGGTGGTGTGACCATGAAGAGGGACCAAGTGATCTTGGGAGGGGGAGGAGGCACGAAGTGGTTGCGGCTGAGTTGTGGTTGGGCGCAGCCGCCTAGCGCCCATCAGCTGATTGCCAGACATGACTCACGCAGCCGCCTAGCGCCCATCAGCTTATTGCGAGACATGACTCACGCTGCCGCGGGCGTGCGCAATCTCTGCCCCTACCACTCATAAACCCTGTGTCAACTCAGTTATTGTGCTGTTCTGTGAGTACTAGTAAGGTTAGGTTTGCGGATGTTATTATTTAAAACTTATAACGTATGACCCGTGAATATTTTAGTAGTATTGAAAGGCTAAGAGTACTATGTTTACATTAAAAGTAACGAATTGGAAAGCGCATTTACAAACCTAAAAGCCAATATGCGAATTTATTTGACAATACCTGTCACAAGCTGATCCGCAGAGAAGGGGGTTTCTGTTTTAAAACGTATAAAAAACTAAAAAAGATCAACAACCTTATGCTTTTGTGCACAGCAAGTGATATAATCTTGAAGATGGATTTCAACAATTCGATTGACGATTTTGCCCGATCCAAACTAAGAAAAAAGCCATGGCTTTAATTAAATCACGAAGAAAAAGGTTTGCTAACCTGGCTTTTTTTTAAATATTCGACTTTTACTTAACTTTCTGTGAAGTAAGATTTTTTTTTAAATTGTACATAATTGTAAATATGTAAATATTTGTGAAAGTCATACATTTTAGGACCGCGATGGGTGGTGCGTGATGCTGAACAACACAATTTTAACATAAACGAGCAATACTTAATTATTACTCAACACGTTTGAAATGTGTTTTATTAGCTACCGGTTTCCAGTCCGGGGCACGGCGGATCCATAGGTGGTGGATAATGGGACGGCTCTCCATTGGGAGGGTTAAGGGAGAAATCCCTCCCTCCCGAACAAAAACTGGAATTATTAGCACATTATCCGCTATCGTTCATTAATTAGTGGGGTGAGGAAGGCGCCATGTCAAAGTCTGCCCAGAGCGTCATAAATCTTAAACGCGGCCCTGGTAAAATTGTTATCTTCCGGTGTAAACGGAATATTTTAAGATTAACATCTTAAAACAAATGATTTAAACGCATCCATTCAGTAATTGAAACGTAGCCCCATGTAGCTATAAATAAATAATATCAAAAGAAAGGGAAAGTTTTATCGTAGACGGAAAGCTATTATTGTTGTTTTCGCCTTGTGGCTAATTTTCAAATCCATGCTGTACAAAAATCCGCTTCGGTGACCGCATGGTCTAAGGCGATACTCTCGCAATAGACTAGACTGCCGATGACAGGGAGATCGTGGGTCGATCTTGTTCGGTTGTAGCGAAGGTGTTCTAACCTAAATGATTTACCACTTTTTATCTCGCAAATATGGGTACATTTTCCCTAAATTCAACCTTCTTCATCTCTAACTCATTAGCGTAATTTGTACACAAGCGTACAACCCGAATGGTTAGTAAGACGTGGTGCTAAGAAAATATACGACTGTAAAAAAGATTGTTTTTCATCCAAACGAGTGTTTTATTGATAATAATTTTAAAGGTTTAATTTTGTCTTAAGGCCCTTGGCCCTGTCGAGTGCAAGTATAAAACCTATTTTGTGGGATGGTGGGTGGGAGGGTGAAAGGCGTGGCGTGGCTTCACAACTGACCAAAGTATCCTTCCGCGCCAACAAGAACAGATGGATCACCGAAATCGTAGATGGCGTTAGCTACCGGACAGGTCTTGCGGAAAAATCATACGTTTGAAAATATCAGTTTTATCGAGAACGAGGAAAATTTTATAGTAATATTTTCAACAACCCTTTTAAGATAATGTATTGATGTTTATTAACTGTTACATTTTCTTATTTTTTGTTATGAAGCCGGCAGTTTTCTATTGAAAAATGTCAATTTTATCGATATTTGATCAATGTTAAAATCTATTTTGTGGGATGGTGGGTGGGAGGGTGAAAGGCGTGGCGTGGCTTCACAACTGACCAAAGTATCCTTCCGCGCCAACAAGAACAGATGGATCACCGAAATCGTAGATGGCGTTAGCTACCGGACAGGTCTTGCGGAAAAATCATACGTTTGAAAATATCAGTTTTATCGAGAACGAGGAAAATTTTATAGTAATATTTTCAACAACCCTTTTAAGATAATGTATTGATGTTTATTAACTGTTACATTTTCTTATTTTTTGTTATGAAGCCGGCAGTTTTCTATTGAAAAATGTCAATTTTATCGATATTTGATCAATGTTAAAATTATAGAGGAGGTGTGTATATAAAAAGTATAGCTTAATCAACATACTTCTATTCTACAAACTGTTTCCGAAAAGAAAATTGCAAAACAATAAAAATTCTTGAAGATAGCCATATGTTCCCATGGCTCTGGATTTCCACGCCAAATTAAAAGGGCTAATCGCCTTAAGCTACTGATAATATACACCTGGGTTATCAGTTATCACCGAGATTTTTAAAAATAAACGAACATTTACTAGCGAGCATTTTCCGAAGAATTGATTTATTGTTCTTTATGATAATTAAAGTTCAGGGAGTCTTTGCCATAACAGTACACAATTACGGTGGGGAATTCATACATCCCACCTTCAACTTATAATAGATTTTGACTTTTTTATGTGTCCTTGAACTAAAGTGGGTGGACAGCTGCCACGATCCACTAATGTCCAAACTTATCAGCTGAAATGTTGAGAGCAGCTAGATGAACGGTTGCATTTTACGAATAACTGTGCGAAGCCTTCATTTGTGCTGATATTCCCTTGAGAAAAGTTAACAATCCGAGATTGCGTGGCTTTTTAGAAAATCACACTGGGAAGTCTTTGCCGGAATCCTCCACACTAAGAAAAAATTATGTCAGCCATTGCTATGAAAACACCACGAAGAAGATACGAGACAAAGTAGAAGAAAAGAAAATATGGGTGTCTATGGATTAGACAACTAACTCTTTAGGACGATATGTAGCTAACGTAGTGGTAGGTACGATGGAACAAGATGGCCCTGCTGAACATTTTCTCATCAATTGTGAAAATTTAGAAAAAGTGAATTTTTCTACAATAAGCAAACCCTTTGATAGGTCCTTGAGCTTAATATGGCCAAATGGCATCCAACACGACAATGTCCTGCTCTTCGTGACTGATTCTGCACCTTACATGATAAAGGCTTCTAATGATCTGAAAGCGCTGTACTCAAAAATTGTGCACCTAACATGTCTAGCACATGCCTGTCACAGAGTTGTTGAAGAAATACGAGTGCAATTCATCGAAGTTGACCAGCTTGGGCGCGTGAAGAAAGTTTTTCTGAAGGCACTATCTCGAGTGGCATCATTCAAATCTGAGGCACCAAACGTTCCTTTGCCGCCGGCTCCCATTTTAACCAGGTGGGGGACTTGGATTGAAGCATGCAACTATTACTGTGAGAACTTCCAATTTGTGAAAAAGATCAAATGAAGCGATCTCAATTAAAATTGCGCAGGAACTTCTTTCTGATCCTGAAATTACAGGTAAGTTTTCCTACCTAAAGTTGAATTTTGGATTTCTACCTAGTGCCATTACTTCCTTGGAGAAGTCAGCAGTGCTATTAGTGGATCAAATAGATTTGATAAAGAAAGTTGTAAATGACCTAAAATAAAGTGATAAAGGTTGTGCAAAAGAAAAATTGAGCAAGTTTAAAAAAAAATTAAGGATATGAAATGCTGTGCTTAATCGCAGATGTGCTATCAAGGAAAATCTTTTCCCTTGGTAACATTTCAGGAGATTTTGAACAAAACGACATAGTTTATTTCAAGTATGCTCCTATGGTGTCAGTAGAAGTGGAAAGGAGCTTATCTAAGTTTAAAGCATTGCTAGCAGATAATAGAAAGTCATTTTCTTGCAAAAAACATGTTTTTTGTTGTGCATTGCAATTATGTACTTTTGAAATAAAAACTCTTAAGTCTGCCATTTCAAATTAAGCTGTCAGAAAATGTAAGTTGAATTTTTATGTCTTTTTCTTGTTTTGTTTGAAATATTTTTTGTTGAGAAAATAAAATCTTTTAGTTTGGCACAGAAACAAAACGTTAAATTACATTTTAAGGTTTCGTTTTGGTTTAATTGTTTTAGTTAGGAAAATATTTTTTTTTCATTTTTTGTTTTGTTTTAAAGAGCATTTTTAATTTAAAAAATTGTCATAAATGCATTTTTAATAGGGCATTTTATACAAATTTTTAGGTCATCAAAATCCTAGCCCTATTAATTACACTAGTGGTTTAAGGAATGAGGAAGACTATATTTATAGGAAGTGTACCCGCATTTCCGTGGAGGTAGAGTGAAAAACCATTTTGAAAGAACCACCCTCATTACACCCAACTGAGATTCGAACCTCGATCTCCCCATCATCAGTGGTCTAGTCTAACATGAAAGTAGTGCCTTAAACCATGCGGCCACAGAAATAGGTGGTAAGAGAGTTTATGTTAGTAATATTTACTGTATAGTAATTTTGAGGACACACAAACCAATGATATATACAGTCTGATTTTTATAGAAAGAGCTTTACCTGGAGACTAAAAAAGTTACTAGATATCTTTAAAGTATTCTTACGTCAAGTATTCTTATCTGCAGCTGTCACTTTATATATTATCAGTCTACATAAAATAACACCAATAAAATAGTAAGATATGATCAATGTTGGCAGCAAACAATATGTTTGAATTGTCTAAAAGGTTCCTTCTGTCAAAATCCTACTATAGTTTGGTTTTGTCGAGGGATTTTCTATTTTTGTTTGTGTATTTGAAAGCTGATAGAAGGTGGGGGATAATGTAAACACCAAGTATGTTATACACAATGGTATGGGGAAAAAATAGGGCCCTAGGCTGGCTCGACATAATTTCAGGAAAGGGAGTTGACCTATTGTTATATTTCAACACAAGGAATTGGAAAGGGTGGTTACAAAAAAATGTAAAAAAAACCTTTGTTTCTTTGTTTGAGTACTTCCCCTAGTCAATCGTTTAAAAATACCAATCATGGGAATTATTACAGTACTGTTATAAAACTAAATTTATTCAAAATAGAAACCACAAAATTAATTTTGTACTTAGATATACGTAGATAAAAACGTTGTTTTATATAAATCTTTTCTGGCCAAGGGTATAAAACACTTTACTAGACCATTGAATATTATNTGGTCTTGGGGCAAAGTGTTCGCCTCAGGAACCGACAATCGTGGGTTCAAACTCATCCAGGACCAACAGATTTTTCTTGAGCGATAAGAATTCTTACCACAAATTTCTTCAGAGGGGAAGTAAAACCGTCGGTTCCATATCAATTGTGGCATGTAAAAGAAAAATACCTTTTCTGGCAAAATTGGTAGGGTCTTTTTCTCTCGCTCGTAATAATTATTGTATGATGATATCAGTCAATTAAGAAAGTGCACGTTAAATACCTCAAATATATATACACAACTAGGGCATGGCAATCGTATTAGTATTTTTTCTACAAACTAATATGTATGCAGCTCATACGCTTTAGCAGGCCTATCAATCTTGTTTAGTCCTAAGGGCACATTTGAAAATGTAAAATACTGAGAAGGCTACAATGTAGAAAATTCAATATTGTTTATTATTACTATTATTATTATTATTAAAGTTTATAGGCCCGTCGACACAAAGAGGACATTAGGGCCTTAAACAATACAAAAACATAGTAAAATAGCCGTAGGGAAGAAACATAATAACCAATTCACCTGTCAGGATCAGCAGGTGAAAGAACACTATAAAACAAAAACATACACATGTAACGAGTTACAAGTTGACGTTATATCAAATGGGTCAACACTCACCGACACCCGTGATGAGCTACAACACAAACTCCAACACCAAAGTACGAGCTCTGACCTCCACTCTCCAACTGGCACAACTGACTGAGCGGAGCCTTCAACCGACTGTCTGCTCGGGACTCGATCCGCGGCCGGCCGGAAACGATTGAGGTTCCACGCGGCCAGACGAAGCTATCACTTCCGCCGCTAGGACAACCTGGAATATTCTAGCTGCTGCCAGACGCATTCTATGCTGTTATGTTTGTTCTATCGTCTTACCCCCTCCTTCCCTTGCCCCGTCTCTCTGTGGATACAATAATGTATATATAGTGATCGCGATTTTGAATAGTCGCTTATTATACCATCGACTGAGCTTAGTGAGGACGGCGACTAGGGGCCGTGATTTATTTAATATTCAAAATTCCATTTTCGGCATAATGGGGGACATCTTGTCTAAATTATTGTTTGGGACTTATAAATATTTAAACTTAGAATTATGAAATGTTGCGCGCAGGTCAATGCGAATGCGCTTGCATTCTCTCTCTTTGTACGAGTTTTAATTCATTCTAATTGCACTATTTCGTTTTGTTATACATACATAATGTATATTTAATTTCATGTATATATTTTCGGTCACGCTTTGGCGTACTCGGCGTCTCGGGCTTACCGCCCGTCCTTTCTTGTTTGCGTATTGAGTGTATGTGGGATTATTTAGTTATCTATTTAACTGAGAGCACAGGGCGCTTAGGTGTTAGAGTTGAGTCTTGGCCTAACGTCTTATTCTATCTATTGTTTTGGTTCAACGTTATGTTGATTTCTTTAGATCGAAAGGCGCGTAAATGTTGTTCTTTTTATTGCCTAAATTTAGATGTTTGCTTAGAGTTTCAATGTAGTATCGTTGCTTGCACTTAATGCTATAACCGAAGGAACCATAGGAAGAACCATAGATTTCCATAATGTCGATTAATACTACTGTTGAACTGACAACCAGAATATGACTATATGTTTCCCTTTTTTATTTTCAGATATTGTAATGTCAATTAATTCCTTTATCTGAGTAGAGTTATTTAAATCTGAGAGGAGAAACGCTTCACGCCATATTGTTATATTTTGCTCTAATTATATATTTACCTTCTGTTTTGTCCTAAATAAAACAAGCTATGTTTATGATTATTAAACTTCTTGTCTGGTTTTCCCATCACACTTCCAATAATGTTAGTTAATTGTTACAAGAGGTTTACACACATGTTTATTAAAATTTATATACACTGTAAAAATAAATCTCAATATGAGATACGCATTCGAACACTCCATGCGAGTGCTCAAATGGACTAAAAGTACAAATTGAGTGATACACCTACTAGAAAAATCACAGGCGTATACATTACATTAAAATACATAACAAACATATTAAAATATAAAATGTTAGAAAAACAAAACAAACATAATAAAATATAAAATATTTGGAAGACAAAACAATATATTAAAGTATACTAAAAGCGTTAAAAATATTCTCGTTATAAGACATAAACCAAATGAGCCACTTTATAAAAGTGGATCAAATGGCATTTAAAAGATTTGCCTGGCGTATAAAACGGAGTAAACAAACAACTCCATCAGAGCTATCACGCAATCAAAGTCATAGGGCACCTTTAAAATCAAGATCCAGGCGAACAGGGGCATACTTGCGACACTCCACCAAAATGTGGTAAACACTAAGGGGAGCATCGCAAAGCTTACACACTGAAGGTGGATCCCCTCTTAATAAAAAATAAACATGAGTTAGGAATGTATGCCGACGCGGAATCTTGTCACGATGACCTCCTCTCTTCTAGACTTTCGTATAGACGATGGCCATCGCACCACACCATCCCTGTAGGACTCCAGTTTGTTCTGAGCAGGGGTCTAAACCCACTGCTTGTGCCAGGTGCGTAAGACACCACGCCGAATGTAACCCTTTAAATCTAAAAACATGACACCCAAACTCACCTCAGGAAGAGGATGGACTGCCTCTTGGCTGTCTGGTCCACCAGTTCCTTTCTGGAGAGACCAGCGCGATCAGGAATCCAGCAGAAGTCAAGCCGAGAGTGTTTAATAAATCAATTTTTAAAATTTGCTTGTGTATCATTTGCACGATGAGATTCCAGGAGTAAAGAGTGGACAGTGTCAACAGAGCACTCATGGAATCCGTGCAGATAAGAACAGAACGGTGACAGTCACGATAAAAAAAAGGATTAAAAATGGCGTACAATTCAGGCGTAAACACACTGGTTTCTTCAAGTAAACCGAATTTAAAATTGGATCCTTCCATAACAAAAGCACATCCTACAAAAGCTCCAGATTTAGAACCATCAGTGTAGATGCGCTTAAATCCCTGAAAGCTAGTGGAGAGGAGCTCGTTAAAGGTCCTCTCCTCTCATATATAATAGGCGGAGTGGTCGCTTTAGGAAACTTGAAAAGATCAAGGTGGCATTGGGGCAGGCGTATCTTCCAGGGAGACAAATGACCTGGGGATTTGGGGATAGCCTTTGGCAGGACTATCCCACATGTGTCGAAAACCGATATCATCTGGATCCCAACCGGCCTTGTACTGCACCATTTGGTTTCATGAAGGACAGGGTTTGGTGGGTGTAATATAGGACGGTAGGCAACATGCTTCGATATGCATTGTAGTTATGACACGCAAGATTCCAGAAGACCGCCGGTAAGAAAGCGGAGGCTCACAATCGTCAGCACAGATGCTGATGACTGGACTGGTATGAAAAGCACTAGTAGCCAGTCATAGGTCAGCATGCTGGACACTATCTAGCATCTTTAACACCGAAGATCTGGCCGCACTATACACAAAGCTGCCGTAGTCTAGTTTAGATCTTACCAAGGTCCCATAGAAGTGCATAAAAGTTTTCCTATCAGTACCCTAAGAGCAACCGCTAACAACTTTAAGCAAATTGAGTGCTTTTACACATGTAGCTTTCAAGATCTTTGATGTGGGGGACCCAAGCTAATTTAAAATCAAATACAAATCCCAGAAAACTTATGGTCTTTGAGACTGGTATAATAACGTGGTTCATTAAAAGATTTGGGGGTGGCTGTATTCCGCGTAATATATGAAAATGGACAATCGTTGTCTTGCTGCAAAGAAGCGAAAGCTTTTACGTGATGCCCCCGTCCATAGATTATTGTTGGCAGCGAGTTGTATCTTCCGTTCAGCCTTGGGGAGACTCAATGAAATGAAATAAATTGCATAGCCATCCACGGAAAGACACGAATAGACAGGTAGGCGCATTTTGTCCACAATTCCATTTATTGCGATGTATAACAAAGTACAGTTCAGAGTACTGCCCTGAGGCACCCCATTTTATTGAATAAAAATCATCAGATAATGTGTTGCTTAACCTCACCCGGAAGTGTCTATCTGACATAATATTATATTTAAAAAACGAGAGGTTTCCCCAAAACCCCTACAATTCCATTGTAGCAGCGACATTATTTATTGATATATTTATTTATCGTCGCAATTCATAACACTATCTATTAGGAATAAAAATTTATTGAGAACCTTATTAGGTCCTCTTGTCTTTCTCAGTCTCTCCTGGACCTCCCGCTTCAGGAGAGGCTTTGGTTTATCCTGGAGAGACTGGGCCGTTGGATTCTTGCGTGAAGGCTTTGTTAAGGCACTCGGAGCTTTTCTTAAAGTACTTTTCTCAGTGGTCTTTCACTTGTCCTTCTTCAAGGCACCAGTGGGACTCATCTTTGTGGCCTCACCTGTTCCACCACTCATCTCAACTTCTGCAGGCCAAGAGGTGAGATTAAGCGGTTCAACAACGGCTGCACTTAATTATTACCCTGAGGAGGGCTCGGGGGTACAGATGGTGGAGACGACTTGATTGTAGGTGTCGTTTTCTGGACAAATTTTGGAGCCACCTTAGTTGGTTCTGGTTGACTTTGCATGTCTCGAATAGAGACGAGTGGCACAGGTAGTGTAGAAGTTTTTGCAAGATTAACTGCGCAATGGCAATTGGGGCAATTTATGAACTAGCTTTCAATTTTGCTATTAGATGTCTGTAAAACTGGAGCTTGAATGGATACATAATCTTTGCGTGCCTGGTTATAAGGGATCTTCTTTTCACATTGAATCTCCAGGACTTTTTTTTATCCGCCTTCCATTTTGGACAAGCCATAGACCAAGCAGAATGCGGACCTTTGCATTCGATGCAGAACTTAGGAGACTCACGTGGTTTATTGTGATTCTCATATCCGCAATCCACACAGGTTATCTTCCAACGGCATTTCAGAGTCGTATGTCCACATTCCTGGCAATGAAAACAACGCCGAGGATTGGTAACATACGTCCGGGCTCTAAGCGCATGGAAGTCTGATCAAACCTCCTTTGGAAGGGTGGAGTCGCTAAAGTGAGGACATATGTATCCGTCTATTTCTCTTGACCATTCTTTTTCGTTATGATACGATACACTTCGGTGATATGCTGAGGGGAAAACTCCTCACAGATTTCTTCAATGCCCACGCAGTCAATGTTAAAGCAAGTGACTACTCCCTTGCAAACGTTGAGGAACCCGTAGGGCTCCACCTTCACCGGTATATGAGTCGTATTACTTGATGGTATTTCAGTAATAACCATTATGTTGGTTGAATGGATGTCACTTGCAGTCTCAATCAGTAGAGTCCCATCACGCAAATTTCTTATTGAAACGTTCTTTCGAGGATAAATGGGCTGACGCGCTTAAGAATTTCACTGTCATCAACTCGAGTTATCAGCAGGAAGTGGGGCTGTGTCAGCTGGGACAATGAAGGCCATGACTTTTTATGGGGACAACCTGCACAGTACTTGGATCGTATGCCAGGGTGATCCAAGTTGGTACTATCACATGTGGCCCTGTTAACTTTCCAGACGGGGAGCCACATACAACGCTAGACATGACAACCTTCGCATGAATCATCACCAGTGGAGAGGTCATCGTAGCAAGTGGGTGCAGGAAAGTGCCAATTTTACGTCCAGACCCTCATGAACGCAACCGGTCATTTATCAAAGTAGGGTACCCGGCTATTGTCATACATACTAGGATATTACGACCGGCGTACTCTCATGAAGAAGCTCGAGTGCAGTGGTATCCAACAATCATCCGAGGAGAATCGTTTTAGATGCCAAGGTCGTCAACGGAGAGACCTAAAAGCTTCCGTTCAGGATGAATGAAAGGTGAAGTGACGAAAGAGGTAGGAAAATAGAAAGAGAAGGGAGAAGAAAGAAAAAAGAGAAAAGGAGAAGGAAGAGTAAAAGGAGGTGAAAGGAAAGATATAGGATAGATTTGTCCTGCACGAGGTACGTCCAGCACAGAAGCCTCCCCTTTAAGTCACCTCTTACGACAACCAGGGGTTACTGCGGGACTCTTCTAAACCCCATCCCGCAGGGTGTAATGTACCTGATTTGACCCGAAAGGATATTTGAAAGCATTGACAATAATATCGTCTTAATTTTACAAACGTATTTTATTTAATTTAAAAAATACAATCTATTACGTGGCGCTTAAAGCACTTCTTCTTCTAAGAAGGAATAAGAGTCACTGGTAGCTGACGTCAGTGTGCATGACGCAGGACCAGTAGAGTCAGAATGACAATCTAAAAGTCTTTAAAAAATAACTTCCTCTTCTCGAATGAACGATATGCATTTCTAAACGGTAATTTGAGCCAGCTTCCTGTTCTCGAACATTCTACCTCCATCCACATTTTTTTATATTCTATTTTGTTTTTATAGACGCTTCCGTGAGCAATAAATATATGCTAAAGATGGGGCAATAGAACCTCACTAGGAGTTCAGTTCTTGATGTAGTTGGACTGTAGCTCCTTCCTGTCCGCTACGATCGTGCTATCGGCCGCGTATGTAGTTTGTCGATGACATAATCTATTTTCTCTTGAAATAAACAGAGATTTTGAATTAAAAGAATGTAAACTCCATAAATGTGTATTTATTACTTAATATTATAAAAAGTGGCCAAAACGAGGGGCGAGTGATAAAAAAGAGTGAGATAAATAAACCTCATTATTTTACAAACCTTATAAAAATGCTTTTAATCGCGTGGCAATCAAACCACATTAGTTCATAACTCATCAATTAGTACCTAAACGTGGGGCAATTCAAATAAACCATAGTAAGAGAAGACAGAAACTCTTCAATTGGCGTCCAAACGTGGGACCCGTAACGAAACTCTTCAATTGGCGCTCGATCACAGGGCTATAAATACCAATTATATCATCAAAATACCGTACCACTTTAATTAGTGCTTGATCACGGGGCAATTATCAGCTAATTAAACAGTATCACTTCAAGGGGGATATATTAATTTTTTTAAGAACTCGGTTTCAACATGCTTATTATTACAACAACAAAACTCAAATTCTAAGACTTTAGGTGGTATAGAAGGGGACGCGAGAATAGGACAGTGTTTTTGCAGTTTTAAAGATTTTTTTTTAGCCCAAAATAAATAAAATATTGCTCCAGTACAAACATATAATTTAATATTCTTCACATAGTGACCTCAAAATTTCTTGAATATAATATGTCAAGTGTGTTCTGGAATTTAATGACAACTTTTTATCTTCATTTAAAAAGTTTATCATTTAATGCTGATATGCTCATGACATATATTCAACAACTGTTGATATCAACATCTGAAGAAAATTATACTTTATGCTTGTACTGGAACGATATTTTATTTATTTTGATAAAAAAAAGTTTCACCATAAAAACACACAAACACTGTCCTTTTCTCGCCGCCTATTCCATTCCACCTGTCTAATTTTTAAAAAATAATAAACTTTTTGCCTCGGCAAGCGTGTAATTGTATAGGCATTAAATATTGGGCCGGATTAAATATCCACGCTTTTATATTTGTTAGTTAAAGCTATAACCGTATCTAATTATCATGTTCTTTGAATTGATAAATTACACCCGGACTCGAACCCGGGACATTTGGCCTAGAACGCCAATACTCCACCCCACTGAGCTATCTAGGAATTGTTCCGTGCTCAAGGTAATTCGTCACTCATATGTAAAGGCAAAGTCTGTGATGGACGTGTTGAAATTGTCAAATATAAAATATGAGCTATCAATTAAGATCACGCGCGGTCAGATAACGCAGTCACCTTCGACTCGGTAAGGCTTTATGCTGCCAGATGTACACTGATATATTTAACTGACGATTTCCACACGTCCATCACAGACTCCGCCTTAAAATATGAGTTAAGAATGACCTCGACCACGGGATA
Source organism: Timema douglasi (assembly GCA_901482245.1). NCBI lineage: Eukaryota > Metazoa > Arthropoda > Insecta > Phasmatodea > Timematidae > Timema > Timema douglasi. The sequence continues at coordinate 162,995 of CABEEJ010000981.1, read as the reverse complement.
TTTCATTGGTTAGATAATTGGCATACTAAGTCAAAGGTCTCAGGTTTGATTCGCGTATCGAGGTGTCATTTTTCAATTTAGAGAATATTTAAATATTGTGTTAAAGTCACGTTCATAATTGATGACAAAAGCGTGTTTGTAGGCCGTGATCTTTCGGGTGTTTGTTCCTTTTCATAAGAAAAAAAACTACTGTTGGCACACTTATGATGCCAAACTCTGCACATATTTGGTTTTAAAATCCAACCATCTTTGGAAATCAATCACTGAGGAGTTAAAAGTAACGATTGGGTACACCAATCACAATTGCTAGATTTCCCCGAATGATGACCAATTTCCAAATGCCATCTCAAATAAGTTTTATAAAAAGTAGAAAGTATAATCTGGCCACATTGTTCGTTGGTCCATTAAAAGGTCAGCGGACCGCACATAATCATAGGACGAACCGCAAGCTTGACATACCCACAGTACAGCATTCTATGTGTGTGGGAAAATTCATGATTAAACACCCAAAAGGACACTTTGAGTTGAAATGTTTGATCTTTCTCTATTTATTTTTCAAGCCGTGTTTTAAAATAATTGTATTTATTTAAGGTTTCAATTAAGCTTGGCTCTCATACAAGTCCTTAGCCAGGGGGGGGGGGGTCTTAAAGGGGGTTCAACCCCCCACCTCCAAAAGTTGGCCAGCAAAAGAAAACTGCCCTTTTACGGTTTAAACAAAACAAGAAAATACTATTGTATAACTTGTCACCACCATTATAATATTTATGTAATTTTTATAAGTAGTTTGTGTTCTAATCCCCACATGAAATTTTAATCTGGTTTACGGCCTTGCTCTCAAAACTTGACAAAATGTTTAGGTGTTATTTTTGAATTTTTTTTCACGCAGTGTCTTAGCGACCACCCGTCCTTACTTTTTATATATCCATCCATCCATTAGAGTTTCTAACCATATATTTTCCACTACCGGCTTGCCAGGCCCGTCGTAGCTTCATATATTAATCTAGCTTAAGACTAGGACAGGTACAACAACCAGTCCCCAGCCTTTATTAGACAGACATTCTACTAACTGAGCTAAGGTGTCGTATCCTGTCCGCACTATACTAATCTATTTACACTATAATATGGTAGGACTATGAATAAGGAAATATTTATTTAAGGTAAACATGTACCCTCATACTCTTGGAAGGAGAGTTGGAAAAATTTAGTAATAACCACACTCAATACACCCACTCGGGACTCGATTCTTGACCTTCAGGTTACCAATAAACCAAGCTAGAAGAGATTGGCATCTAGTCTGTGCGCCAACCAATGTGGACATTTTTATACTATATTCATTAAATTTGCAAATTATGATTGTCTTTTTTTTACTCTTTATTGGGGCAACTCAAACAAATGCTGTCTTTAACAAACTAAACGTTTTACATACCATAAATAGTTTATTTTAAAGTGTGCTGGCAAGAATATAAAAATATAAATCTCAGAGGCTTCGTGACTGGTGTACAAATTTAGCCTATCATTATAATGATGAAAAATGACGCCTTGTTATGAGAATTGATCCCTGTGTCCTTTATTTAGAACTTCAATGCTCTATAATTGAGGTATCCATACTACGAGTTAATAATAGTAAGTATTTGATGCATTCAATCGACCAATTACATACCCTACCTTAGTCTATGATTGAATAATGACCCTTCTCATAAGAAGATTGCTGGATAGCTTAGCGGTAGAGCATAACGCGCTAAATTAAAGGTCCCTGCTAATAAAACTCCACCGCAGCTATTTTTTGGTTTGGAAATCAAACGCTAATTAATTTAAATATTTCAAAAGAAGCATACGAACACAAAAACAGATTGCTCGAACGTGTAAGATTTTCCCTTTTAAGTAGTTTAGATAACTTTTTTTTAAATGCATTTAACGCATCAACTAAAT
>CABEEJ010000981.1:129360-160905 GCA_901482245.1 Timema douglasi | reverse complement strand
CACATATATTGAAGAATCATCATAGACTCTACCATAAAATGAGTGACTATCGACATTTTTATGAGGAATAAATTAAATTTCCAAAATAAAATATAGCCTATGTTACTCGCTGATAATGTAGCTTTATATTGGTGAAAGAATTTTTTAAATCGGTCCAGTAGTTTTTGAGTTTATCCATTACAAAAAAAAAGGCAAATCTTTCCTCTTTATAATATTAGTGTAGATAATTCAGATTCCCTAATACATTATTTGTTGGTTGTTAATATCTACATTAATAGAATTAAGAGTCTGTGTGTCTGTGTGTCTATTTGTCTTTCATGAGCATTGCCTGATATTTACTGCATGCAGTTTTCTCAAATTTAAAAACCCCTGTGCACGAACATGTCCATTTTGAAAAATGAATTTTAAAATTTGGATTTGATTTGTTTAAATTAATTAGAACTGAGTTGGAAGAAATAAAATGAATAGATTTTTTCCCTGTCTGTTTGAAGCAAAGCCATGGGTAACCACGAAATACATTGCGTGATTACCACTGGCAACGCCAGGTACTTATGCTAGTCTTGAATATTTTCTCTTGTTCTAATATATCGACTGATCTAAATGATTGAACTTAATTGAAACGTACATCACGAATCTATTCATCGCAGTGCTTTGCTAAATTTTGAGGCTTGTCACTGCAAAATTTACATCTCTGGTTGATTATGTCGTATAATTGAATTTGAGAGATGCCATCATTGAGCTAAATTGATTCAATTTCTACTGGTTACAATACTATGCTCAACTGTTCACTTTTGAATGTGTCAAAGTCCAATGTGTCTGGCATGAATCCAGTGGTTTTTCCATTGGTCAGCCACTATTTATTAAATGCTAGCATCAGGGGCGCGGCCAAAGGAGGTGTGTGGGTGCCCACCATATCTATATAAATTGGAGGACTGTGAACTAATTTTGTATATAAGAAATCTTTGAAATTATATTGTTCTACCTGCCTAAATATTTTTCCGATACGGTAGTTTTAATTTTTATGATTTTTTTGGGGTGTTATTAATATATAGTTTACATACAGTACTAAACTATATTATAACTATACACTTTTAAGTTTTCTAAATAAATATAATTTAATATTAGCTCAACTCATGAAAAAAGGCGTGAGGGCAATTAAAACAAACTTATTGTAGAGATGCACGAAACTCTTACACTTTCAAGACTACCGGGTATTTACATGTTAAAAACAACCTCAGAGAGCTTACCTGGTTGCCATAGCAACTTGACACATGACTTACACCAGTAGTTGGACAGCAACAATACTTAGGGAAAAACACATACATAAACACTTTAATATAAGAAGGTACAGTACATGTATGATAGACATGAGATAAATAAAAATAATATTGTATATAGTATTATTTGTTGGATCATTCATATAATCTTAGGCTAAACAATATTATCTGCCTGTGGAACTCAGATAACTAACTACAGATTTAAAGTAAAATAAATATACTAGAAATGTTAATATATAGATATCTTTCAATTTTTTTATATTAAATTTTAAAACTGGGAAGAGCGTTAAGAGAAACTGATTTAAAAATACTTTAAATGCAAATAAATAAATACATTTTGTTTTCAAGTAAACCGTAATTTATTATGATCCTAACTTTTTTTAAATTTAAATCCTGAAATAGAAAAGAATTATTCTTGAAACATTAAGAACAAATTATTATACGTTTAACAATGTCTGAAATAATGACAATAAAGGTTTAGCAAAAGTTAGGTAGTTAAAAAATATAAACTTGTTAATATCATTATGTAGAAAAATTGCTTACATGATGATAGTTCAGTTTTTATAGAATAGTTCAGACTAATAGATGTTATTGGATGGCTTGAAATGGGGAGGGATACATCTCAGTCAAAAATATAAACATTTCACAAATTGAGTTGTTTTCTGTTAGAAACAAATTCTTTGGAGATTATTGAAAAATTAAGTTCTCCTTAATATAGTATAATTTGAGAAGTCTCCTCACAAAAATTCCCAGTCCTAGTTGGGACCCAGGATTAACTTTTGACTTTAATCCCATTTTAGTAATATTTACTCAAGTAGCAAAGTTAACAAAATGTATATTTATAAAACGACGTCAAAAAAATTAATAACCTCGATAAAAATTCGAATTAGGCCAGTTCACTTCCGCCGGGGACAATTAAAAAGACGTTCTTTACTGAAGTTGAAGATGTGAGCGCTTACAAAAAAACCCAATACAACTCCATAAAATATGGATTTAAACTGATGATATTAAGATGAAGATGTAGTAAATAATCAAGGAAAAGCTAAAACTGTGTGCAAATATAAGAGAATCGATATAAAATGTTAACTTTTTTTGGTTAAATTGACAGATCAGGTTAATCGAAGCTCATTGTGTTTTAAAATGTCAACAAATCTCCCTCTCTCTTGTCTGCTCTATATCTTCTCTTTCACCACGATAGTTCTCCTACTTGCTACTAGGGACGCCAGCTTCAATACAACAAAAATAATGGCCTCCATACACGACCGTTTATATACAAAAAACGACGAGAATTGAAAGGATAAATTAACCCACAAAGGTAAGTGTCCAATATATTACCCCCCATTGTTTATTTGTATATTTCCATGTCTTCTTATTTTCGTAGAGCGTTCAGATGCCATGTTTGTTTCTATAAAATAAACGTTACTTATGGAAATAATATTACTTTATTGGCTAACTTTCTAAGCTCCGTGTGCTCGTATTTGAATAATATTTACACTTAAAAATTATGAGAAAGTTATTAAAATATCCACGGGTAAGGTCTATTATTTCACATGTTACATTTTGTTTTGTAGTATGAGAATAAAAAAAAACAATAATTTAATGTTAAAACTATTCCTGTTTATCTTAATAGTATGAGGACAAATACTAGAAGGGAAGGGGCATAAGGGTTTGCTTCATTTTGAGTATGGTGTTCATGTTTTAGAGTTAAAATCCTCTTCAAACAATTAATGTTAACACATTTTCTGGTATAAGACTCCAGAAACCAAATCTTGGACAACATTCGTATTGATTGAATCTTACAGTACTGGGGGGAAAAAATAGATTCGAGATTCAAAATAAATGTTTAAAAATCTTGTTTTTTTTTAAGGATTATTATGATGTTGACTGGGGGCTTAATCAAGACAAACTCAGTAACCAAACCATCGAAACACCTCTTAAATAAATGTGAATTCCCCTAATACCCATTGCTATAATTAAATTAAAATTATATTTTCTATAAAAGTTAAACAATGAATGAATGAATGAATGTGAATAGAAACAAAATTTGAGTAAAAAAATATAACTATCAACTTGGTAAAATTATCCTCTTTGTTCATTATTTTCCCTAAGGTTCAAATTCAAGATTTTTAGTTAAAATAAAGATTCATTTTGGTATTAGGAATCTAGAAAAGATGCGTTCTGCCTATCTCTAGTATTAAACATAGAGAAGTGGTGGCATGGTTTAAGGCATCATCCTCGTGTTAAACTAAACTACCGATGACAGGGAGATCGGGGTTCGAATCCCGGTCGGGTGTGCTGAAGGTGGTTTTCCAAATTAGTTATCCACTCTACCTCAACGTAAATGCTTGCACATTTCCTTAAAATCAACCTTTCTCATCCCTAACTCATTAGCGTAATTAGCGCAGTAGCGTATAGCCTGAACGGGTAGTAAGACGCGATGCTAAGAAGAGACATGAGAATCGTGGATAAGATGTTCGAGTCTTTGCATACCTAAATTCTTCTGAAATTTAATATAATCAAGAACAAAAAAAAAAATTGTAAAAAATCTCTTATTCAAATTTGAATGCCTCTTAATTACACTTTTATGCAATTGATAAATCATTACAGACATATTAACTATACAATTTTTCTAGCATCGTGTCTTAAACTCGTTCAAGCTATAAGCATATGTGTTAATTATTATAGTGTGCCAGAGATGTAAGGTTGAATTTATAGGATATGTACCTGAATTTGCGTGAAGAGAGAGTGAAAAACCATTTGCACTTGATACGAATGATGATCACTAACTATCCAGGTAAGTAGCTACAATGAAAAATACTACGTACATCCACTGTAATTGTGTTCATTGTTCATCCTTGTTTTGAGAATATTTAATACTTCCAACAAAAATAGAGTTATTTTCAAAAAATTGTTTTTATATATATTTTAATTTTAATATATATATTTTTAAACTGCTATATTTTTTTTAGTAATAAATACATCAATAAAATACCATTAATAAAATCACCTTCATCAACTGTATTTTTCAAAACAAAGATAGTTTATTTGACTTATAGTTTGAAAGACAGGGAAATCAATGTTCAATCTGTTAAGGTAAGACTAATTATTTACTTATTATGAGACCATCCTTAAACTACTCGAGTGTCTTTGGGGGTTTCATTATTTTCTTACGTTTTATTACTAAGGGTTTGGGGGTCATAATCCATCAATCCATCTTACGTAAGGTTTTTTAATCAATATTTATAGTGAGACAAAATCTAAAAAAAAAAAAGTCAGAAAATAAATATATTAATGATAAAATTTCACTTAAATTTCATTTACTTATGATGTATTACACCCAATTTTACTGAAGTTAAAGTACTATAAAATTTCATATCGCTAGCTTTATTATCATTCTCTATGTCTAAAAATAAACAAAAAAAAATCTAATTGATCAAATCTTAGAAAAAATTAAAAAGATAGTGGGAGTGTGGGGGTAAATGGTTGATGACGGAAAATTTTACGATTCCTTATGTTGGGTTAGGGTGGAGAGGGTTCTAAAATTATGAAAGAAAAAACCTCACGTAGCTTAAAGAGAGCCCCTATGCGCAGGAGTTTGTACTAAAAACATCTGAAAACTAGTACCTACGCTACTGTTAAATTACTCACAAGTTTCCAGGGTAATTACTTGTTTACCCAATGATCGCCATGATAGTTGGTCATTCACACTGTGACAATTTAGTTGTACTGAATTTAGTATTGAATTATGTAACTAAACATCACCAACTTCACCCATATATACACGGCATACTATCAGGAGTTAAGTGTTTTGTAATGTCCCTGCTTTAACGCTCGGCTACGTTATACACCCTTATATTAATTATATACTATGGTTTACAAATTGCCGTTTTACTATCTTAAATCACAAAATACCATAAAAATAGATACCATAATTTAAAGATGCATGCATGCATTTGTTTCAGATACAACAATGGAAAGTAAAGAAATCAAATTTTAAAAAACACTTGTAATTGACACATTGTCCAGTTTGGACATAGCACGTTTTACAATCGCACGACTGAAGTACACTGACCAAAAAAAAAGTGGGGTGAGTTTGAGTAGGGTGAAGCAGAAGTTAAAGAATAGGGAGTAATGCGGCGTAAATCATCACGCGTAATGGAGAGCAGATTGAGGTGACGTAATGGAGCGTGCCACATCTCTGACGTCACAGCACCAGCCCAGACGGACAACGGCAACAACGTATACCCCCTTCCCAATTTGTGAGATATTATAGTATACGAGCTAGCACAACCGGCGCCTTGCTACTGTGTCGCAGGTAATTTTGAAAACAAAATTGAATCCGTAGTTAAATGAGCACTTAGAGTTGTATTGTTTCATACCGAAGTAAGATTGATCTGTTGAGGTCTGGTATTAAACCACGTTCTTCGCCATCTCGGGCACATTATACAGGGTGGGGCAGAAACAGTTATACGATTAGTAACTTGAAAATTAACATTTTAGTTGAAAAGTAAATATTCACTAGATAAATAAAAGCAAACTATATTTTACATTTTTTTTTCCACTCAGGTGAGCTCCACCGGACGGCAGGCAAACGTCAGCACGTTGTCCATCACTTTCCTCAACATGCATCGTCTAATTGTTTACTCCCCACCCTATATTTAAAAATAACCATTGATAAACGGGAGCTCATCGGCAAGTTCAGCAACAACAGCCAAAAAGTGCGTAAAGTACCCAAAATAATTTTAACTATAAATATATAAAAATGCGTCGAATTAAAATTACTTTCATACAACTTCTCAAATTATTTCGTTTTACTTTTGTTTGGTAGACGGGATAATATCTTAATATTGCGTGTCTGGTCTACATTATTCGTAGCCCAGTAGTGGATCGATTAGTCGGTACAAATGTACCCTCCAAATGTACTGATCGTACATCCTTTCCGTGGAGGCTCTTTCCATGTCCCGATGAGCTGAGACGATGGTGATTGTGCGTAGGAGGGAGGATTCCAGAATTTTCCAGTGAAGCATTGGGTCTGGAACAAGGTCAGACTCAGCCTCACGAGGACAAATGAGGAGCAACTTGAACAAAGAAGTAACAATTCCACTCTAGAAAACTGAGACTAATGGCTGGAAAGATCAATGTGCTGACCACATGACACAAATGTTGGCACTATCATATCTAACGACGGCGCCCGCTCGGTCGGTATAGTTCGCCTGTGGGCTCACACCATGAAGTGTTTGTTTTAACCTATTAAGAGAACAATATTTGGTACACATTTTATGATTGGCTTTTCGTTGAGCATCGAAATTATAGAGTATACATTGTGAGGTTCATGTAATGATTAAAATTACTGTTGAAAATAATAAAAGAGAAAGCAACGTAAATTTAATGTTAATTAATTTTCAAGAATCTACAGAATTATACTTTTTGCTTACACTAAAACTTAAAACAAAGTATTCTTCATAATAATACTACAGGAAATGTTTTTATCTCAGTATCGCTTTGGGTATTCAAGGTCACAAGACAATCATGAATAAATTGGCTGAGGCATTGACACACAAAGGCGAAGGTCCGAGGTTTTATTCCAGGTGGTATCAGTGCTTGTGGGTATGAGGTATAGGTGTCAAGCGCATTTATTCTGTTATGATGGTGATGGGGAGACAGAGGGTTGAATCCTGATGGGGTGTACTTGTGGTGATTTTTACTAATAGTATATATTGCCTTTAAATTTTACCTTCCTCAACTATAAAACTTTATCTTAATTAATATACTGCATCGTATAGCCCAAACGAATACTGAGAAGAGGTGTTTAAAAAAATCCCAAAACCAAACATAATCTTTCAATTAAACATTTGTTATCCGCTTCGGTGGCCACATGGTCTAACGCGCTAGCGTATAACCCGAATGAATAGTAAGACGAGGTTCTAAATAATATTAAAAATGGTCACAGGTTATATCAGGTTATTTAGAGCACACCATGTTGAAACTAAATATGATAAGGAAGATTAATAGAAAGATGAATAATCTAACAACACCTCACAATTTAGATGCTTGAATACTTTGAGCTGGGATTATTTTAAAAAATAAAGTCAAAATATTTTGATATTTTTTCACTCAAATCATTCAGGTTCACAATTGAAAATTCTGTATGACATAAGTATGGAATTGAAAACGCTATTAAAAACTATACATCTTTTTCACAAATCTTTGGAAAGGAACACTTTAACCAAAATGCAGAAGAAGAAATATATTATTGTATTTGTACTTTTAAGGGATAAAGTAAAACTAGATATACTTTCTTGTTACTCAAGAAAATATGTAACAATTGACATCTTTCTTGACCTTTTTTTCAATCCAGTGATGTAAACATTCCAACAAAAATAAGATATTTAAGAGGTCAATAAATATGTTTTATTTGGTTTTCCAAAGAAAAAGGATCAATTTACTTCATAAGATCATATGACTTAGCAAACTCTTCTATCATATTCTGAAAATTGATAAAATGACACCTTCACACGGGAATCGAACCCCGGACCTTTGGCTTAGTACACCAATGCTCTAGCCACTAAGCTATCAGGAATCGTCCCATGCCCAGGGTCATTTTTCACCCGTATTTTAAGTCAGAGTCCATGGTTAAAAAGGTAAATCCAATAATAAGAAACTATTCACCGCCAAGCTTTTGAAACTTATAGGCAAACTTTTAATTGGAAAATGTTGCTCCTTATCTCTGAAAAAAATAATTTATAGCTTTATATTCATATACATATTTTTATATCACCACATCTTACTACATGTATAATAATTACTCTAATAGAATAGGGATGAGAAAGGAAGCATTTTATAGGTAATATACCCGCATTTTCATGGAATGAGAGTGGGAAACCACTTAGTAAAACCCACTATCAATAGATAAGATCGGGATTTGAACCCCAATCTCCCTGTCTTTAGCAGGCCAGTTTAACACAAGAGTGACGCCGTAGACCATTTGGCCACAGAATCAAGTTTCATACGTGATGTAATAACAATCAGCAATTTGCCACGTCTAATCACTTACTGCCCAGCAGCGCCATTGGGTGGCAACTAAAAGGTTACGCTTTCCCTAATCTTAAATTACCTTTAAATTTTGATATAAACTGTAACCACCTGGTGGGGTGATGAAATAAAATGCCCTTGTTCTTAGGCTGTAGCTATAGCTTCTCATTATCATGGCGCAAATTAATGTTCCTTTTATCTATTTCAATTTACAGCAGGTACCGTATTCACATTTAACACTGATAATTTCTCACTGAATGAAATAAGAAGTCTCACGAATGAATTTTAAGGTGCCTGAGCACATTGAATCGGCACATATTAATTATGATTAAATATTGCTATAATACTTTTTACCTTATTATAAATACATATTAAAAAAACCATTCTCGCCGCACAGTGAGTGTGATCTCTTCTAAATATTAATAACGTCTGATTGAGGTATCGGAATCCCACCCAAGTAGTACCCCTTCCATCGACAAATTCCTCCTTCTCTTTACCCCTACAACCTATCAGGACACAGTTTGAAAAATTCTAAGCTCACTCAAATTGCACATCCAAGCAATAATGACATACCCCCCCCNCCCCCCCCCCCCCCAGGGATTAAGATGTAGACGGAAGATGTAGATAGTGGGTTCTCTTTGTTTATAAACCCTGAGCGTGTTAAATCCACGGATGAAGGAAACTATGACAAGATAGTTCATATGGATCCAAAAGACAAATGAAAAATAAAGTGTTGCTTGAAGTATACACATTAATTTTGTAAAAAGGAAATAGTCGTTAACTTGGTTACGTTTTAAACTGTACCTGATAATTCAGGTAATACAGATATCAATTATGAAAAAATATATTTTCTATGTATTGAAGAAAGATAGTTTCCCCCTTTTGTTTGAGTTGCTCTTACACATTCTACTTTTAAATCGAAAGATGATTTTCAAAAGTACAATTCATCTTAAAATTTGACTCCAGAGAGAAAAACACACCTAACAGACAGCCTTAACTTTTAATTTTGGTGTTTCTGGACTAGCCGGAACTCCCCTTGCGGTTGAAACTGTGGGTATTGAGTCAGTCCCCTAGACGTATTTACCCCTCCCCCTTTTTATTCTTCTTCGTGCTTCTAGTTGGTTCAGTTTTCCCAATACTCCCCTAAAATCCGTGCTGACACATGTTTGCTAGCACCATTAATTCCTGGTTGCTGTTGGCAGTTGGCTACTGCCTATTCTAATCTCATCGTCTGTCATTGGTGTATCCAAATATATAATCTGTTATAGAATCTTAAGGAAATGGATTTCCACTGTGCGAAATTATATAGAGGGTAGCACCAGACTTGTGTTGTGCACTCTTTAGCTTTGTTGACCAAGTGGAGCCATCCCTCGTGGCAACACGCACCTGTTTGGACGTGCTTCCAAATGGAAGTATGGCCAACCGGCTTGCCCCAATTGTCCTCTCGAAAATCCTCTCAGGGTGCCCCCTAGTGGTGTCCCCCAGGTGACACCCTTCTTGGGTGGCTAAATCCCTGAGGGGTCATCTGTGTGGATGTGGGGCATTACAAGGTTCTCCATTCAGCACACACTAAGTGGTTGTTAGTGCATACCTGGACGGTTGATGTGCTCACCCGGTCGTCCATGGATAGCTGGACAGAACATCTCCATGAAGTCCCCACTGGGAAAATCAGGGCAACGCTACGGGTCACCGTGGCTATCCCTAAGGGTGATTCTTTGAATTACCCTGGTGATTCTGGTAGTCACATTGGGAGAGCCAACTACTCCCGCAAAGAGCCAGAAAACTGTGGCAGGAGGTGGGTCTGGGGGGCTTCCTCTAGGAGCAACAGGAGCTCCAGGTGGTTGAAATGGTTGCAATGCCACAAGTCTTTGACTTATATGCGATGCAGATAAATGCCCTTTCGGGTCGTTGAGAGTGTCCTTTCTGCGCGAAATTATATGGCGTGTAGCGCCGGGTCGGGGTTAGAAGCTTCAGTCTTCCGATGGACTATCGGCCTCGTAGTGACTGCCCTAACTCGGATGGGACAAGAAACTTTCTGCCCCTGCCTGCGGTATGTTCCTTGTCCGGAGTGCCTTCTCATGGTGACCCCTGGGCAACGTCCGGATGGTTTACCCGAATGTCGGCTAAATCTCTGTCATTGTTTTCTGTGTTGGAGTGAATGGGGGAGGGAGACACCCGTAATCGTCACACACTAAACGGCTGGTAACTAGTACCTTCCGAGAAATTTGTTCAGGCTACCTCCACGATGTTTTCATTGGGCAACTTAGGTTGAAAGCCCTTTAAAGTGACCACTAAGGCTAGGCGTCTGACCTCTATGGGGTTTACGCTCCTATGTGAGTGTTCACGGAAGTAGAAACCCACTCTTCCCACTGATGGAAGTTGGCCAAGGTTTGGGTGGGGGCTACTTTCCGTCCGGGGAAGACAGGGATCGATGGCAGACACTGGGTCACCAGTCACTAAATTGCCCGCTGCACGTGTTTGCGTGCGTGGCTACGCTTGGAGGATAGAACCATTAAGGGTTAGAGGAGCCTCAGTAGCGTGACAAGATTTTTGGTCAGGTACTCTAAACTTAATTAAAATTTCATGTAATTTGTTTCTTTTAATTGTATTGTAATATTTTTTTCTAATATATGTAAAATTGATGTACCATCATATTGAATTCCCACGTTTTTCTAATATTAATTACCGAATAGTAAAAATATGATACATTATTGATCTATTTATTCGAAATCCATACTGAGGAACCACTTCTAAATTAAAACACATTAAAAAATGTAATGTATATTAAAAACAATGTTTTATATCATCACCTAAACTAACCTAACAGCCTATTAAAAAAATCTGAACGTAGTAAATACAAGCTATATAATTTTATAACAACAAAATCTCGAGATTTAGAACGGAATCGCTTTTATCTATTTATGCGCGCCGATTGCGTTGAATCGTTGAACTATTAGCTTTGATCTGTATCAAAGAAAGTGAACAGCTTACAAGTTTATTATTTGATTATCTTTGACACAGATTGATATAAAATTATTTTATTTCTACATCAATGTTAATTATTCTCTTTGCTAACCAACAATGCTAGATTGTATTATTATATACTAGATATATTGCTGGAACTCAATCTTAATAGTACGGCTTTCAATAAAGTGCTATACAGTAACTACATATGGTCATACATAGTTAATCATGAGCCTTAGAAGTCCATTTACACAGTTTAACTCGTACTCGAATATAAAAACTGCTGAAAAAACAAGAGGGACATCAAGCCTTGAAGAAAAGCCAGAAACAAACCCAATCAAACGTTCCGTGTCTTTCAATTTGGAAAAGCAATCTTCATTTATGCAAGATAAGAGCATTGGTGATAATAATGTAGTAAAGATATTACCACTATCTCCATCGAGTTTAACCAGAAGAGATGATGAACCTGTCGACGAGTATGAAGATTTTTCGCTCCGCAGTAATAGTGAGTTATCCAAAGAGGGCCATAGAAAGCAGAAGAAAAAAAATAGAGCTAGCAAGAAGAATGCCATGGATTTGGAATCCTTCGGGTATACATTGAACAAACCTGTAGACTTTACAAACTTGATTTTACCTAGTAAAGTTTCTTTGAAGGAGAAGATTCTGAACAGGGTATTGAACTGTGTTCATCCTGACTGCCTCGTTTGTGTCGGCGACGTAGAATTCGGGTGCCATCTCACCCTTCTACAGTCTTACTCTCTATACTTCGATAAAAATGGAAGTACAAAGAATGTTCTTCCAGATAAATTAGTAAAACCCAAGGGTTGGTTCCTATTTCTATAGTAGTATAGTTTAAAATAAGAGTAGATGCCTACGTTTGGCCTTAATTGTTAATAATTGTGCTCTAACATACTAAAACTTCCAAGAGTTATTCTTTGGCTTCTTTATCTGAAGGAAATCGACATAATTTTCTAAACTATCCAAGATAAATATGATGGTTCTTGACATATTTTGTGCCCTCAAACTCAAAAAGGTTTTTCTAATGCTGAAGTCACACAAAGCGCTACGTTATGTACGCCATGTTCGCTACGTTCACTACATCAAGTGGTCATATTGAAAGCTACGATTTGTACGAGACTCTTCAATCTCTTCCAAGATGTTGGCGGGGAGTTTACCGTGAGTGAGTGATGACAGTGACGATGATGTGTTTTTTTGTTACTTTCATCTATACTAATATTATAAAGAGGAAAGATTTTTTGTTTTGTTTTTTTGTTTGTAGTGGATAAACTCAAACACTACTGGACCGATTAAAAAAATTCTTTCACCAATATAAAGCTACATTATCAGCAAGTAGCATAGGCTATATTTTATTATGAAAATTAAATTTATTCCTCATAAAAATGTCGATAGTTTTACACAAGGTATAAAAATTGCCTAAAAATATGCTTTCTCCACGTGCGCTGCAAAAACTATTGGTATTACATAAACAAATACTATACATAAACAAATACTATACATATTGAACGTTCTCACTAATGTGAACAAAAAAGTCCGCGAGACAATATATGTAATTATTATAGTTATGTTACAATAAAAGTTTTTTGTTGAAATTAGTCAACTAAAACACGGATGCAAACAAAAAGTGATTATATCCGTATCATGATATGAATCCTTATCCAAATGAATTATTTAATCAAAACCTTGATCTCCCCGTCATCGGCAGTCCAGTCTACTGCAAGAGCGTTGTGTTAGACCACGCAACCACTGAAGCGGGTGTGATGGGTAGCTTGTTGTGTAATAAATGTAAAAGAAAGTGGGCACACGAGATGAACATGAAAATAACAGAGTTTGGTGAATTTCATCATTATCTTGTATGTTTAGTTTCCAGTATTCTTCAATAGTTTTGTTCCACAGGCAATTAACTGCTCCAGAAAAGTCATGTTCTTACTTTAAACACACTATTAATGCCGGCTGAATGGGGCTGGACACTACGGTGCGGCGGGTCTACTGCGCATGTCCGTCGCCAGCGACGTTTTTAAAGTATAGCCGAGAATCAAACACACCGAGACGTTGCTAATATATCGAACATAGTGTACATCGATACCGTGGCGCTCTGTGTGGCTGGCCCTTAACAATTGTGTGTGACCCCTGTTTGTATGGATGTACCCGGGGTTACAACCAAAACGCCTTATGGATTTCGTTAAAACTTGATATTTGGATGAAATTAATTATTGATTTTCAAACAAATTAAACCTTTCAAAATCTGTTTTAATAATTGTGTTCTAATGAGTATCTAAGTGTTGAACATATTAATTTTTTTCTAAAAAAATGTCTGTTGGTGTTGATTTACTTATGAATAATTTTTGAAAATTTAAATTTAAAAAAATTGTCATAACAATTTTTCTCAAAATTGATGTCTGAAATTGTTGATAGAATCATCAAAATTATGTTGATGTATTTTTCTGAAGAAGAATTATTTAAAGATAGATTACGTTTACTAATAACCCATTTAACTTGTTTTGTTGTATATAAAAATTATTTATATGAGAAAGTATTTCTGGTTATACCAGTACTGGCAGTAAACTTTATTTCAGCTAAATAAGTTTCACCATTTTATTAAACTATCATTAAGATAATGTGCAGTGTAATGCTGAATGGTGTGATCAAGCATATATAAACGTAACAAATCTTTCAGCATTCGCCACCGTGTATGAATGGATGCTATCCAATCAGGACAGCTACAGACACCTCAACAAGAACAACGTGTTCGACATATACCTCGCTTCTCAATACCTCGAGATCCGAGAGCTTGAGGACCAGTGCTGGTGCCTTATGTCGATGGAAGACGTCTGCAGAGGTGATGTCGCCTTGAAACTGTTCCTCAAAGCAATGAGGAAAGAAATTAAGGAAATCGCTGATGTCATGCTCCCAAGAATTGGTGATTTTTTCCTCCCATTCGTTGGCAAGAGAAAGTTCCTTGATCTTCCTCTAGAGGAGCTGATGATTCTGCTGTGTAGTGATCATCTTTCAGTGCACTGTGAGATGGAAGTGTTCATGTGTGGGGTCAGATGGCTGATGCACGACTGGGAGCGGCGTAAAAAACATGCTGCTGAGCTTATGAGGTGAGTGATCGTGTCTTGTAAATAAAAGGGATACAGTAGAAACTACCAAATGTATTCAGTTAATGACGCTTATTTATAATCTTACCTTTTTAATGTGTACTATAAAAACGCAGGGCTGCCTATGTTGTCTAGTAGTTAGAGTTCCTGGCAACAGATATATACGTCCCGGGTTCGATCATTGGCGCTTCCCAAAATTTACCTGTGAAATAGTGGGTATGTAACAGAGTCAAACTCAGTTTAATGAGGACAAATGAGGAGCTACTTTGTAAAGAATTAGGGCTCAGGTCTAGAAAACTTAGATAAATGAACGTAGGCTTCGTTTCGCTGGCCATATGAAACCCTCTACCTACAAATGTTGGGACTATCTTCGCCAACATAAAGCGGCCGATCGGTCAGCATAGCTCGCTTGCGGGCTTACACCATGGAGTTTTATTTGAGGATACCACTTACACATTAATTTGTTCTAGAACAACACAATTAGGCCTACCTCTAGACTCCCTTATTTATAGGCCTTAACACAATGTATATCTTAGAATTTAGCTAGTTGTACACACGAGCCGTTTTAGGTAGGTCTACAAATTTGTATCGAGAAGTATATATTAAATAAGCGCATGGACTCTTTTATTTTATCCCTCTACCACAGACAGCCCTATAAATAACAAAAGCAGTATGAAACCAGCAGGGCCCAGTTCGGGGCTATTATAACACAAGCAAAAGTTATTATATTTATTTAGGTTATTCACTTAACTACTTGTGTAGCATTACTAGTTTTAGTAGAAAATAATCTTAAGGGGAAGACCTAAACGTAAATGGAAGGATTACATTAGAATGTATCCGAAAGAGAGAGAGAGTGTAATGAGGTGGACTGGATAGAAATAACTCAAGATAGGTATAGGTGACCTACTTTTGTAAGTGCGGCGATTAACTTTCAAGTTCCTAATGCCATAGACTAGGTAATACTTTCAGTAAATCATTTAAAAATGTTTGCTCAGAAATGTTTGTTGGGTTAAAGATGAAATACTGTTCATGTGAATAATTTATCCGATTGGGCACAGGTGTGTTCGATTTGGGCTAATAACGCCGTGGCAGTTGGTTGACATCAACCGTAACCCATCCAACCCCGAGTTCCTGAGGGTAACGTCCATACCAGAAGTGCGCGCCCTAATAGAGGATGGTTTGTCCTACTCAGTCATGAGACAGCAGCGCTCCGAGGATCCTGTGGTAGAACAAGGAATCACAAGGCTGGCGTTTGACGTGTCCCACCAGAGGAACTGGCTGCCGGATCCGACTGACGGTAGACCTTTTGTACTGTACGTGGATTTCGTTCAGCACCTTATGAAGCTTTGCAAGAAAAGAAGAAAGAAGAATTCCCTCAACATATCCCATGAATAATGTCATTAGTAATGCGAGAAAGATAACATTTAATTTTATAACATGTGCTATGCGTGAACTGAAAATAGCGCATTAACTAGTAATAAAAGTTTATGAAGAGGAAATTAAATTTTAATTTTATAACATATTTTATTAAATAATGTTTTATTTAAATGTGAAAACCCCACTTTTAAATACGACTTAAAGAGAAATGTCACCTAATTAAATCCAAGAACTTTGATATCAAATATTATAAGCTAACATATTGTTGAGTTATTAGAATGAAATTAAAGTTAAACAGGCTTACGATCGATTTATTCCTATGACAATTTATTTGTGTACTAGCCGTTAAAAAATACAATAAATGTTTTTTTAAATAATAAAATTAATCTCAAGTAATCATGAATAGTTATTTAAATTCAATATTGTGTGTTTCTCAGGATAATTAAAAAAAACTCACAGCTTCTTAATACTCGTTCAGATGATCTGTATATTTACATAAATGGGTGAGGAGGAAGGTAAAATTCATAACAAATGTACCCGAATTCGCACAGTGGAAGATTTTAAACATTTAAGAAAAAGCACCCTCATTACACCAAGCTGAGATTTAAACCCCAGCCTCACTATGAATGGAAGGAAATCCAGTATATTTTGAGTGTCATGCCTTAGTTAGATTGTACGAGCGCAGCTTTATCTAGTTTTTGAACTATTCATTTTTTAAGTCTTTTTAAGTCTACAGTATACACATAATTATAATAGCTTCTAATTCTCTTTTTTTAGCTCATTTATTTTTCGCAGGCCTATATTACTATGTACACTTCAGATCAGTGTTTCAACTTGAAATCCAAAGAGAAATTTTTATACGGTGGTAACGATAATAAAATGGAAGGAGATAGATCTACTGTTCACAGAACTACTAGTTTATATGACTAACATTGAGTAAAGTAACTAAATTAAAATAACTGTTTAGATTGCGATAGCATATCCATAACATCGTTTAAGTATAAAGTAAATACGCATTAAAGTAATGCTGAGTTCATCTTGTTAAGAATTATGTCATGTTTTTATCGCTAATGCAGTCTTAAGATTTATCTTTGGACTTGAAGTTGAAATATCTCCTAAGATTTGAAGTTAATATTTTTACTTCCTGTTCAAGAAATGGAGAAAAAATGATTACTATATTCATAGAAAATAATCGCTGTCCACGTGGTTCAAAACGTCAGTCTCACAATAGAGGTTAAAACTTTTTTTTAAAAAATACGCCTAAGATGCTCCATCAATTCATTGCTTAGAATTTTAATTCAAATCACTTGGTAATAGCTATTAAATTAAATACTTTTTAAGCGTCCGATTATGAAAACGTGTGACCAGATTCCGAAACCATAGAAAAAAAAGTGGGGTGTGGCTGTGTCATGGACACGGCCGTGTGTTGTACGTGAATACGTTTATGTAACGGGTTATATATATTTTTTAATAAAATATTTTTATTTATGTATTTAGGATAAAAGCAAGGAAACAAATAATTATTGTGTTACAATATAACTTTATTAATTATAGGTCTGTGATACGAAAAGTACGACTACAACGCCAAACTGTATTTTTGATCATATATTTTTATTCTAACACCTTATTATATTCACTGTCACTACTTTAAAATAATGTTTTACATAAAATCGATAGATTTTGACGACAGCTGACGATTAAAACTTAAACGAACATCGTAGTTTCTCCGAGTCAAAAGTTATACTAATTGCAAATCTCGATACGCAGCAAAATAACCTCAAAATGGCGGTGCTTCCCCCTCCACCGCGCGCGATGCGTCACTGTTCTCGCGTATCGTAATGCATTCTTTGATCCTTTAGCTATCCAGTGGTATAATTTAATTTTGGATGTAGAGGATAGATTCGAAACTACAACGCCAAACTGTATCCCCCGATTTTGTTATCATTAGGTTTTTTGGATTGCCCCCGTATGGTAGCAAATTTAAAGACGTATTCACGTCAAAAAACTTCACTAGGCCCATTGTAAATAGAATAGAAAGAAGCGTCAGATGAAGAAAGACAATCTGATTGGCTGAACGTGTGACTTCACTTATTACACAAGCCAATGCGTTATATACACAAAGGTATATGAAAAACCAAAAAAGTTGTTAGAAATAAGGCCACATTTTTGAACTTGAAATAATAAATAAACCTTTAAAATTCACATCAATGTCCAATTAACAGGGTTACAACCCAGGGTTCGATCCTCAAGCCAAGACTTGTATTATTCACAACTTGTGAATGTGTGGAATGCCAGGCCTACACCGTAGTTCGGATCCCACGTTAAACTGTAGGTCCTACATTTCATCTCACAATCACACTACCATTACACATTAGTGTAAGTGCGTATAACTCGAACGGGTAGTAAGACGCAGTGCTAATAATAATAATAATAATACATTGGCTAGGACTAGCTTCAAAGAATGTCTCTGACATGGATGAGGCATTAATTGAGGAACAAACAGGCAGAATGCCAAGCGGTAAAGTTAAACCCTTTGCTTCGCTCGGAGAAAAATTAAAATTTGTATGTTGGTAAAAAGTTACACCCGTCATCGGCAACAAAATGAACTGTGAATCTAACATCTTAAGAGCATGCAACCTTATCTGATGGTTATGTTACGTTGATATGATTAATTTCTAAATGTTTGATTCTTAAAGATTTCTAAAAGAAACCTTCTCTTTCTATATAAGAATTAGTTCCCTTCATCTCACAGTCATGCACTGTTACTGGTCAATGTGGATTAAAAGATATGGACACGTTTAAAAATATCATAATTTTTAAAATCATTTATACATTAAAATGGTTTTCTAAGTAATAATAGGTAAAAGACTGCAGTGTATTTAGCTTTCAAGTATATGTTTGTTAAATATTCTAGTAAACTAAGCCTATAATTTAATTTAAAATATTTTTTGAAAATATAAAGAGTGAAAAAAGCCTATACTTTTATAATTCAATTATTTTGAACAACATGTCAAACCATTTAAATTAGCTGCAAAGCATAATATATAATAATTCAATTTCACTATGTAATACTTAGGGGCAAGCTATATTGCGTATATTTTAGCTTCAAACAAATATAATGATTGTTCGAAAATACTTTAAAATAATTTATAAAGTAATTTAGTGAAATTTGTTAAAGGTTGTGCTTTGTATAGAAGAATATAAAGCTCCCAGTTAACTAATATTACCTTTTTATTTATAAGTTTACTGATAAGACTATGTCTATGTGTTGGTTTTATGGTACAAGGTAAATGTTTAACCTGTTACATTTCCGGCCTTGATGACACTTCACTCAGCAAGCAGGCCAACGTCAATGGTTTGCTTTCAAGGGGAAGCACTGAACTAGCAATTTAAATTAAAAATGAACAGTAATAATTTACTAGCACTAGGCAACGTGTATACTAGGCAAAAATAAACTTGTGAAATATTATCTAAATAGTTGAGTAACACGTAAAACTAATCATGCATCACCCAATCATAAAAGTAAAATAACAAACTTATTTTTAAATCAGCATCAACGATTGTCGATATGGTATATTAAAAAATAAATGGTACGGTGCATCACACAAACTTTCTCCCGCTTGTATCTCAAAATACCCGCCAATATGGGGTAGTTA
The DNA here is from genome assembly GCA_901482245.1 of Timema douglasi. Classification (NCBI taxonomy): domain Eukaryota; kingdom Metazoa; phylum Arthropoda; class Insecta; order Phasmatodea; family Timematidae; genus Timema; species Timema douglasi. Next base: position 141,480 of record CABEEJ010000981.1, on the reverse strand, counting down.
GCTAACGCGCTTTTTCCTTGTTAAGCTAGACTGCTGAGGACAGGGAGATTGAGGTTTGAATCTCGGTCGGGTGATATGGGGGTTGTTTTTCCTGAATTGTTTTCCACTCTCCCTTAACGCAAATGTGGGTTCACTTCCTTTACTAATTCCTAACGCATTAGAGTAATTAGTACTTAAGCGGATAGCCCAAACGGGTAGTAAGACGCGGTGCTAAAATTAAATTAAATAAAATTAATCTTAAAATAGACATTTACTAAAAACTCGTAAGATTAATTTGTGAAACTAAATAGTAGCTATTTACATTGTTGTATAAATACTACACCTAAGATAATAAATGAAATAATATTCACTGTTATTTACTCTACTTATGGCATTAGAAACAGTGTTAGAGAAAAATTGAGAAACCACCACTGAGACGTCACCAAAAAACATAAGAATCAAATTTATTTTCAAAGGTTTGAATTAAAAAGTATATAGGCTTATATTTGATTATATCTCAGAAATTATTGGTTTTATAAAAATATATTTCAAATAAAATATTTTTAATCTTTAATAATAATAATACAACTTAACAATGATAAGTTAAATCGTATCTCAAATCATTGCAGAAAATTGATGAAAATTGGAAAATTTCTTCCATGTAAAGTACCCTCAAATACATTTTTATGAGAAATCTTGAGTTCGATTTTTTTGTCGATCACAATATTTTCTCTCCGAGTTTGTCGAGAGAAAATAATAACAACTATATGGTGAAATAAGCATAAGCGGATTTACACTATAGGCCCACTAGGCATTATTTTTATTTAATTTGTTTTAATAATAACGTTTAAAAATTATTGACTAATATTATTGAAATCAAGTTAAAGTCAGAACGACAATATTTATTTTTAAATAACTGTACTTTGTAATTACTTTGTAACTTACGTACAATACATGCCAAATTTTCTTTCGTTGAAATCTTTTCTCGAATACTAACTTCCGCCGCCCCCCCTTCCCCAAGACCTCTTTCCTCCGAAACCTCCTAAAACCCTTGAAAAAAAATGGGGGGGAGGCATATTATAATTGTGCCTAGGGGTGCAAAATTTTTAAATCCGCCACTGGAAATAAGATTTAAAATAGTTTAAATTATTATTATTAGCACCGCTTCTTACTACCCGTTCGGGTTATACGCACTTACGCTAATGTGTAATGGTAGGGTGATTGTGAGATGTGAGATGAAATGGAGGACCTACAGTTTAACGTGGAATCCGAACCACGGTGGAGGCCTGGCATTCCCCACATTCACAAGATGGAAATAGTTTAAAGTTGAATACATAAAAATGCTTAGCCTTTAGGAAGACATTCTGATCTATCAGTATAACTATTTTATTACTACAAAGCAATGTATTAAATAATATGCTTTTATGCAAAGGGACTACTATCAATATTTGTTATAATTTAAATATATTAGAAAAGTATTAAAATTAAAAATAAACTTCAAAAACAATACACTAGTACAAAAAGAACAGGGCTATCAGGGCTTATAAAGAAACATTATATTATATAGTATGAACATAGAATGGTAAACATACAAAACACAAAAATACACGTAGCAAAGGCTTGGCAGTTAAAAAAACTGCTCGATGGGTTAAGTGCAAACTTAAAACAAAGGCATTTCAAAGGGTTATCCAACTTAGAACCATATGTGCATATAAGCGTTAAGTGTTGGTATAATGTGTCAAATAATAAATTAAAATATACACGAACAGATTTTGGTTATAATAGACAATTTAAAAAAGTTTTAAATAGTGGTATTGCGAGGGAAAAAAAACCCTTCCAGAAAGTTATTTTAATAATGCTCTAGAAAGAACCATGTCGCATGTATCAGATATAAAAGCCATGTAGATTCCTGTACATCGCCATTTGGTTTAATACAAAACACGATCAGCAGGAATCGAAATTGTCCGACACGTTTGACAAGCCGGCCGTACGATGTAGTTTAATGGTATAAGATGCTAAAGGCTCAAATAAATTACCACCAATAGCCCATAGGTAATAAATAGGTGGTTCACTGACAATGGCACATATTATGATAACTGGACTCATTCGGAGCTCACCAGTAATAAACCAGATACTATCATCGTGGATTTTTATTTTAGTTAAGGTATTTAACGTGCACTTTTGAACCGACTGAATATATCAGCACACGAGAATTTCTATGAGTGAGAGTGAAAGGGCCTACCAATGTTGCCAGGAAAGATATTTTCACATACCTTCAAGGGTTATTTTACATGCCACAATCTACATAGGACCAACGGCTTTACTTCCCCTCCGAAGGAAGTTGTGCTACGGGTTTTAATCGCTCAAGAAAAATTCGTTGACCCAGGCTGGGTTTGAACCCATAAACATTGGGTCCTAAGGTCAAGGCTACTGAGGTCAACCTCATGGGTGACATTATCCAAAAAGACATTTCTGAATCATGCATCAACATGGGTTAACCTTCAACCTCACATATGCTTTGAAGAAATGTATTAACATCTGCACCTAAGAAGTAAACGATCAAGAGTATAAGTTGATATCCTTATTATGAGATATTTAATATGTGCTGTCCGTGTGAATTTAACGTCAAATAAAATATTTCCAAAAGCCTTATAATTTGAGAAATTGGAACTTTTAAGTGTCCTCTACTTCTCCCCTCTACCCCCCAATTTATTTGATGTAGCTATCGTACACTTTATGAACCAACTGATTTTTATCAGCACACGACTTATAAACTAACTTAAATATAAAACAGACACAACATCCAGCCCCAGGCCGTTAATTCATCACTGTGAAAGGGGAAACCCACATTTAACTAATGATAAATTTTTCAGCCATGCTCGGTATCAGAACCGGAACCCTTAGCTCAGTATACAAACACGCTACTGCCTGAGCTAAGATGTCGGACCTTTAAGTGTCCATTAATATATTAGATGTAAGGCGAAAGCTACCCTAAAAAAAGGAACCATTTTAATTTTGTTGGTAGTAAATGAAACTAATAATGTAACTCCGGCTTTGTTATATAAATAGTACATTAAGTTAGTCAAACTTGATTCGTCGGCCGCACGGTCTCAGGCGTTAAATTAGACTGCCAATGACAATGAGATCAGAGTTTGAATCCCAGTCGGGTGTACTAAGGGTGTTTTTCTAAAATGGTTTTCCACTTTTGCTCTGCGAAAATTCAGGTACACTTCCCCTAAATTCAACCTACGTCATCCCTGACTCATTAGAGTAAATTACTACATAATACAACTGTAATATTAAACGGAGCCTACCTCTATTTTACCAACGTATTTTTTTAAAATTCTGGCCCTGTACGTATCTTAAACAGTTAAGGAGGGGGAAAGGGGGCCCCAAAATCGTTATTGTAACTGGCCCCAATATTTCTGTCGCCGGCCCTGGCCACTACTAAAATATATGTATGTGGGTGATATTGGGACCAGTAATTACAATCAGCTAAAATTTTGCAAAGTGACCTTAAGATTAATTTTTTCATAGGGAAACAGCCGTTTTGAATAACCTTATTCGAGTATTATTTTTCTGTAGTGTACTTTAGAAGACACATTTCAACGTGTCAAGTTTATTCAAACACATTAAAATTTCAATATGCAATATCAGTGACGTAAAAGGTGTTTTTCTAAAATAAGCTATTTTTCCTTATATAACAAACAGGCTTTTACCTATATATAGGAACAACCCAGAGTAAATCGATTTACATTCAGTGGAGCAGAAACGTATGGATTTTTTGCGTAAGTATGATGGATATATAATATGTTATGGTTAAATAGTTTTTATCCCACTTTTGTTATGCAAAAAGGACCAATTTTAAGGAACTAAACAAACTGTTAACAAATCAAATTATATAATGTAACTTATGCCTTGAATTGATTAAGGGGGTGCAATATTGAATTAATATTTCTATAATGATTTTAATAACTTTTTGGGATGTAAATTGTCTTAAACGTTACAAAGAGTTAGAGGGCTGGTAAAGTTTTCTTTTAGCACCTTGTCTTACCACCTGTTCAGGTGGTATGCATACGCACCTACTAATTACGCGAGTGGGTTAAGAGTGAGGAAGGTTCAATTTAGGGGAAGTGTAAACATTTTGCGTGAAGGGAGACAGGAAAACAATTTGGTAAAACTACCCTCAGCACACCCGACCGGGATATGAACGCTGATCTCCCTGTAATCGAAAGTCTAGCCTAACACTAGAGTGACGCCTTAGACCATGCGGTCGTCAAAGCAGGTGTTAGTAAAATTATTTCATTTTAATAAATCAGATAACTTAAAAAATTATGAAAATAAAATATACCAAGTAGACGGGGCTTATAAATATATTCCTCAGGCTTGTTAGTGCTTTTTTTTTAAATAAAAAAATCCTGTAATAAAATATATATAGATTTTTTCCCTCAAACTTTTGTTTCGTTCAATTCACAAGAGGAAAAAAACCTAACAATATGACGTATTTCACTTATTGATTTGTTTTGCTTTTTAAAACTCAGATGTCTTAGTTCAAAATTGTGAAAATGTCATGATGGTTTCTCCAACATGATTCATTTTTTAGTTGTACAGGTGGGCACGAGGACAAATACGTCAGTCTCTTGTACTGTCTTGTTTGCAGGTGACCGGGTTTGAATTCTGACTTACGTATTGATGTTGGTTTTCCTAAATAGTTCCCCACTCTCCCTCTACGCAAATGAGGGTACAATAAATCTAAGTTCGACCTTTCTCATCCCTATCACATGAATATAATAGGCAGTTTCCCAGATGGATATTAGTAAAACGTGAAACGAAATTAAATAGCCAATAGTTTGTAACAAATTAAGAAATACGAAACTTTATCTTTTTTTGACCGAGTAGAATTAGGTCCTCTTTTGACTCGACCATTTGGCATTTAGTCTGTCTGTCTGTTCCACGATTACTGACAAATGCGTTGACCAACTTTAACGTTATTTGGCTGTAACATTCTTTAAACTTAGGTTGAACAATATACGAATATACGCATATGTGTATGACTATTTATAATAGTTTAGGTTCACCTAATGTACGAGCAAGGCCTGGACCCAAAAACAGGTTAGAATTTTAATGAATTGTATTTATTTGTCAGAAATTCTTTATTATTCATAGATATTTTACACCAGCCTATGAGATTTTTAAAAGTATAAGGAAGATTGAGGATATCTACCAGCACTTGCTTGGAAAGAGAGTGGAAATTCACTCAGGAAAAAAACTACCTCAGCACATTATAATCCCAAAATCTCCGTCCCCATCAATCAATCTAACATGATAGTGACGCATTAGACCATTTTACTATCGTTGCGGTTCTCAGGCAAAGCTAAGCCTGGTTTTAATCTTGGGGTCTTACCTCATGTGACAGGACGAGTTACGTGCCTTCTCTATTATTTCCTTGAAGTGACTGCACACGAGTATCACGTGGTATAACTGCAACACTGCACTTTTCACGCAAAGTTAGACTCACTCGGTTCTCAAAGTGGTACTTAAAAGATCCCTGACAGTTATTTCACATCAATGTCAGCTGAGAACACTTGTCAAGCTTCTGACTTCCCGTAACTACAACCAAATGATAGGAAACAAGTTGGAGTCCTGCAATATTATGTTGAGGGCAATATTTTGAAATATCTTATTACATTCTTAACTATGTATTCTGTATACAGTAGACTTTGCTCCCTACACTCAACCATGGCACGTTCTTATAAATATATTATTATTTATTACTATAATCCTAAGATTTATCTTTGGATATCAAGTTGAAATATCTTCTATAATTTCTACTTGTATTTGAAGTTTGTATTTTTGATCAAATTAGACAGAAAACAAATCCATAATATGATCATTTTCAATAGTACATTACATAAGCCCAGCAGGCCAGGTTTTTTTTTACGGTGGACCTATACACAATTTTTTATGCTTTTATTTTATCGTCATGATCATTGTTTTGTCATCATCAGCTCAGATTCCTTGAGGGCTCTGATGACTTCATTCTCTTTCTAATATCCGAGTTCTCTTTTGCAGATTATCATCAGTTAATATAGTTTCAACCCACTTCGGTGGTCACATGGTCTAACGCGTTACTCTCACAATAAACTAGACTCTCAAATACGGGAAGATCAGGGATTCGAATCCTGGTTGGGTGTACTGAGGGGTGATTTCTCATAAACAATTTTCTACTCTCCCTCCGCGCAAGTGCGAGTACATTTCTTATAAATTCAACCTACCTTATTCCTAACACATTAGGGTAATTAGTACATAGGTGTCTAGACTAAATAGGTAATAATACACGGTGTTAAAAGTTAATTAACGTTGGTATTTTAAACACCCAGCTCGACTTCTGCTGGTATCCTTGACACGCCGCGCCGGTCTCTCAGGCAATAAACTGGCGGACCAGCAAGCAAAGGCGCCAGTACTTCTCCATCACAGAGATAGGTTTGGGTGTATTGTTCTTAAGATATGAAGTGCTATGGTCAGCGTGGGGATCCCTCATACAGGGCATGAACAGAGAGTTTCACCCCTTGTTAATAACAAGCTACGTCCCTGAGGGACGGTGTGTCAAGATGGCCCTTTACGTCTTGAATTATTATTATTATTATTATTATTAGCACCGCGTCTTACTACCCGTTCGGGTTATACGCACTTACGCTAATGTGTAATGGTAAGGTGAATGTGAGATGAAATGAAGGACCTACAGTTTAACGTGGAATCCGAACCACGGTGGAGACCTGGCATTCCTCACATTCACAAGATGTCTTGTCAGAGGTGAAGGAAGGGTTTGGTAATCATATAAATCTATGCCGGGACCAAGGATTGAACCCCGGACGCCAGCACAGAAGTCTGACACCTTACCCCTAGACCACCAGGTCACCTTTACGTCTTGAAGAGAGGAGGGCACTGTGACGTGGTACCGCAACAAATATCTCTGACTCGTGTTGTTTTTATTAATAAGGAAAAAAGTTCCATGTGTGGACTTTGAGATGCTCTCCCCAATGTGTATCACATTTGGTTGGCGATATTTGTTTAGGCCGTTTTATACGCCGGAGAATTATTGTAAGCCCCATATGTTATCAAATATCTCATTTTATTATCATCTCATATTAAAATTAAAATACGTTTTTTCTTAAACCCTTTAGTGTATTAATTTTATGTCCGCATCAGATGAGTCTTTTTAGTTTATTTCTCCCTACTCTCTTTTTAATTGTCTTATTTAAGGCGTAAGTGACCTGGCGGTCTAGGGGTAAGGTGTCAGACTTCTGTGCTGGCAGCTGGGGTTCAATCCTCGGTCCCGGCACAGATTTATCTGATTACCAAACCCCTTCCTTCACCTCTGACAAGACATCTTGTGAATGTGGGGAATGCCAGGCCTCCACCGTGGTTCGGATTCCACGTTAAACTGTAGGTCCTCCATTTCATCTCACAATCACCCTACCATTACACATTAGCGTAAGTGCGCATAACCCGAACGGGTAGTAAGACGCGGTGCTAATAATAATAACAATATTTAAGGCACTAATGACCGCATGGGTGGTCGCGCTTCTTAATATAACAATAATATTAATACCAGCCAGTTCCGATATGTTTTACTGTTTAAATGTTTTAAATATAACTGTCTTAGGTGTATTTTGACTAGTCCCGCCTTCCCTAGCTATTGCAATGATCTAATTACTGCAACGTGCTATGTTCCCACAGGGACATTCGGATCGAATAGAACTAATTTCATGAAATAGAAATACATATTATAAATGCAATTCAAACTTATGCCAAGCACACTATATTGTTTTATTTTTTTACTTTCTTAGATCATTGGTTAGTAAATAAAATAATATTGAATGTTTTGAACTCCTCGATAGAACATCTTTCGTTTATTTTTAGCTAGATAATTTATTGTTTATTTTTTCATACCCGAACGTATTCATTGTTCTTAGGATCACAGACAAAATATGTTTTTCATTTTTGTTTTCCTCTCTGTTTAGTGTTTTTCATCAGTTTGATTTGTTACCATACTGCATTTTATTTTTGTACTGCATTTTCCTTAATTTTAGCCATTTTGATAGTTTTATTATATACGTTACTGTCCAAACCCGGTTCCAGGACAAACTAGATCGGACTAGGCCAAAATGATCCTAAGAGCTCAGTCTAAATTCGTTAATCCTGAAATGTTGGCCTAACTCATAAAATAAATTAGTATAGTGGACAATTTTATCAGGCTAAATCAGATTTAGGTTAGGTCAGCTGACAACATTTGCGCGTGAACTGTGAATGATGAAACCTATTCAAGGTCGATTCATCATATGAGTAAAGGAGAATGAAAACTAGTATTGCCTGAAAACATCAGGCAATATCGGTTTATTCTACAAGCAGAAGGATGTATCAATTCGTCCTAGTCCGATCTAGTTTGTCCTGAAATCGTGTTTGGACGGTAACATATATATATATCCTATATAAAATACAGTACTGAAGACCTACAAATTTAATTTTATTTGTACAGCCAAACTTGGATATAACGAGCACAGAAATAACGAGATCATGGTTGTGATGAGCAAAACACCAAAATTATGTTTATTAAAAAATATCTCTATATAATATCTTTTTTTTTAACGAGCGCCCTACACTGATATACAGTATAAATTTTGGGAACCATACAAACATGCTTGATTGTTTGGGTGGTCGGAAATATCCAATTCTTGAAAAAAAATTTTTTTTTAAAGGGATGCCTTAATGTTTATGACACCCGCATTGGATTACAGGCTAGTTTATGACTTTGCCTTGTACTTGTGGACCTTCGTGGTAAATAATGGTTGTAATGGAGTGTTACAACATTGACAACCAGTTAGTTTGACAATACTGGTAGATGTGTGTCTAGTTCTCCAGTGTGTGGCCTCCGATCTTTCTCTACTAACAAAATATAGTTTTTATATTCGCGAAATGTGTATTATTTTAGTTTATGGAAGCATGTAATGTAGGTATGCAGTTTTTTATCCATAATAATTCTTTTGTTTTTTGAAATTATCTTTTTAACGAACTATTGAGAGTTAAATAAATATGAGTTATATTTAACTCATCACTAACATGGTGTGTAATGTTTATAATGAGAAATTTTTGTCTGTTCTTTGGTGCTTGTTGTATTCATGTTAGACTGTATGTTGTTTGGTGATTTTTTTTGCATACAATAAGCTACTCGCTTTATGAAGTCATTAATCATGATTGGCCTAATTACATTACTGTCCAGTGCAGTAATTATATTTTTATAATACGCGTGTAAAAATATCATGATTTCCTATTATATGTCCAAATAAAGGAAAACTTTCCGGTAAGAAACACATATTTAATAACAAATGTTGAACCACCTTGGTAGCGTAATTAGCTAACGCGCTAGTTTTGTGTTGAGCTAGACTGCCAAGGACGAGGAGATCGAAGTTCGAATTCGCTCGAGTGAACAGGGGAAGGTTTTTCCTAAATTGTTTTCCAATCTCCCTCCACGCAAATGTGGGCTCACTTCCTCTATATGCAACCTTCCCAATTCCTAAATTATTACCGTAATAATACTTAAGCATATAGCCCAAGTGGGTAGTAAGATGCGGTGCTAAAAAAAAGTCGGTTATTAAGAGGTTTCACTGTGTATCGGTTTCATTCAAAATAAAAAATATATAAACACATTGCTTCACCAAATTATTATAAACTAATTAAAACATATAAGATAAAATTCTACTACTAAAATCTGAAAAAATTATACATTTGTAAAATTATTAAGTAAATTTGGTTCAAAGCTGTTAAAAAAACATTAAAATTATTTTCAGGAATCGAACTTGTGACAAAATAGTAATGGCTGCTTCATCTACGTCCCAGTTCAACGGCATGACGTTGTTCTTGTCAGTGCTGCAATCTTACACTAGGATTGAACACTGTCCCCTACAGACAGATGTCAGCTCCAAACTCGACCAGTATGACTTTATTATCGTCGGTGCTGGATCTGCAGGCTGCGTGTTGGCAAACAGACTCACCGAGACAAGCGCTTCAGTTCTACTGCTAGAAGCCGGGGGCGAGGAGCCTGATTTCTCCCAGATTCCGGGTATGTACAACCTCGCCGTGTCTCAATGAAATGGGACTAGTATGGGACTACTACACGGAGCCAGACAATGACTCCTGTGCCGGAGTCGGATGCATTTACAGTAGAGGAAAGGTATTGGGTGGGTCAAGTTCCATCAACGGGATGCAGTACATCCGGGGGAATAGGAGAGACTACGACCACTGGGAAGAGTTGGGGAACTACGGTTGGGGCTATGATGACGTCTTGCCCTACTTTCTCAAGTCCGAAGACGCGTGTATAGAAGGTGAAGAAGATGTAAAATATCACGGCCGTGGTGGGTATTCAAGGATAGAGAACTTTAGATACCAAGATGTAAACGTTGGCTTGTTGTACCAAGCAGTGGGTGAGCTAGGATTTACCAAAACGGATCTAAATGGAAGAAATCAGAGTGGATACATGTTGGGTCAGCAGTATACAAAAAATGGCAAGAGATACGGAATGAATGCAGCATTCCTGCAGCCAATCAAGACAAGGAATAACTTGAAGATAGTCACAAATGCACTTGTGACAAAGGTATTGATCGACAGTAGTAGACGGGCTCGTGGTGTGATGTACAGGAAGGATGGAGGAACTTGGAATGTCAGTGCTTCCAGAGAGGTAATTTTAAGTGCCGGATCATTAAACACTCCACAGTTGCTTCAGTTGTCAGGTATAGGACCTGAGGCCGTCTTGAAACCTCTTGGAATAGACGTAGTGGCAAATCGCCCTGTCGGAATGAACTTTCAAGATCATCCGATGAGTCCAGGTGTTGTCTTAGATTTGTCTAGAAGTACTACTCAGTTGAATAAATCTTCCAATGATATTCTAACAGATTTACTTAGGTTCTCTTTAAACAATGAAGGCCCGTTCACAGCCAGAAGCACCTTCCAAGTTCCCGTGACCTACACCACCTCATTTGGTAACCGCGATATAGACTACCCTGATATCCAATTTGAGTTCAGCTCCATAGACCGACCAGAAAACATACCATCTATTTATTACGAACAAATAGTGGTTCACGCTGTATTAAATCAGGTAAAGAGTATTGGATACGTCAAGATAAATTCCACTGATCCTGAACGAGCGCCTATTATCAACCCGAATTATTTTAAAAACCCTCTAGATCTGGCCTCTATGGTCGAAGCGGTACAATTCATGAGTAAAATAGTAGACACTAATGCGTTGAGAAGTAACAACATCACGTTGAACACGACTGCGATGTCTCTATGTGGACATCTCGCCTTCAATGAAACGGTCTATTGGGAGTGCGTGGCTAGGAACTACACCATCACCGGGTATCATCCGGTGGGCTCATGCAGGATGGGCCCAAGGAGTGAAAATACTAGCGTGGTGGATCCAGAACTGAAGGTGATAGACATCGATCGTCTCAGGGTAATAGACGCGTCGATCATGCCGGTAAATGTCAATGGTAACACAAACGCCGCAACTGTGATGATCGCCGAGAAGGGAGCTGACTTGATTAAACAAGCTCATGGTTTGATGGACATTAACGGTCCCAAATTTCGTCACAATTAAATAGTGTTTACAGTATATGATTACTATCCAAACAAAAACCAAATTACGTTGAAGTAGCAAACATATGAAGTTTACTAAAAAAAAACTTCAAATAAAGTAGCGTGAACAGATTTATGCGTTTAACCTGAACAGGTAGTAAGACGCGGCGCTAAAAAAAAGCAGCTTGTAATGTTATTATAATTTTATTTATAATCTGTGGATACACAATAAAAATTCCAAAGTGCTTGATTATGTTTCAAACCCATACTTATTTTGCAATTCGTATTACTTGGGGTTTATTTCCCAATGAGGGTTTTAGATTAAACTAATGTATTTAAATATCTATCGTATCTTTAGTCAAACCAACTAAAATTAAAACAGATTTCATGTTTTCTTTTTATAATTTATTCAATGCATTTATATAAAATACAATATCTTGATTATAATAAAATACTTATCTGATCATATTTTATTTTCTGAAAGTATGGGAAGAAGAAGAAATCATTGGG
>CABEEJ010000981.1:111161-129308 GCA_901482245.1 Timema douglasi | reverse complement strand
ACCTAGACGCAGATAGGAGGATAAGATTAGAATGGACCTGAAAGATATAGGGTGTATTGAGGTGGACTGGATAGAACTATTTCAAGAAGACAGGGATAGATGGCGTACTTTTATATGTGTAGCGATGAACTTCCATGCTCCTAATGCCATAGAGCAGAGGTCCCCAACTTAAATTATAAACGGGCCGAATTACACATATCCTCTGGCGGGCCGAATCTATCCTCCCCCTCCCAACTATTGTTGACATTTAAAAAACGAGAACTGTAAAATACTAATATATCGAAATAAATTTCATGCTCCAACATTATATACAAATGTGCTTGAATTTAGCCTTCTTGTTCACTCAACGGCGTACATAATAATTACTGTAAACTCAATTCCAAACTGCACTGAAGCGTTTCAATTTTTTTTAAACGAAATTTAATTTAAATAATTTAATAAACATAATTTTATCAAGAAGGATAAATACATTTATATATTCATATACACACTATTCACAAGAACTCAATTTAGAGGGATTTCTGAGCTTTCATTTTAAGCGGCGGTGTGTTGATATCTGGAGTAAGTTTGGTTAGAGAGAGAGAGTCGTGGTACTGCATGCAAATGTTAGTTCGCGCGTGATGCGGTAGCGCTACTAGGATTTTATTATCTTCATTTCTGAGAAAGTCTGTTCGCAAATGTAGGTACTACCAACTGTATAAAAATAATTCCTTGTAAATTTTAATAAAACTGGAAGCTTTTCACCACTAAGGCACTTATAATAATCCACAAGCTTTCACGATTTCTATTAACAATAAGGTGACCTGCCGGTCTAGGGGTAAGGTGTCAGACTTCTATGCTGGCGGCCGGGGTTCAATCCTCGGTCCCGGCAAAGATTTATCTGATTACCAAACCCTTCCTTCACCTCTGACAAGACATCTTGTGAATGTGAGGAATGCCAGGCCTCCACCGTGGTTCGGATTCCACGTTAAACTGTAGGTCCTCCATTTCATCTCACAATCACCCTACCATTACACATTAGCGTAAGTGCGTATAACCCGAACGGGTAGTAAGACGTGGTGCTAATAATAGTAATAATAATAATAACAATACAAAAATAATCCTTACTTAACTTTTCATTTAAAAAAAAACGCGACACTCGCTATTTATTTTGTTACGTTTTGAACTAGTCATGATAACTTATAAACAGGTATTTGAATAAAATACTCGCCACGCTGATATTTTCTTTGGTCCTATAGAAGTCACGACTAAATACACACATTCAAACTGTGGGTACACCACTACACTGGTATTCGATAATTGTGGTGTGGCGAGAGGGGGAGGTTTGTCATAATCCTCCCTGGAATGGGGAAGAATAAAATTCTCCTCCTGAGCTTAACACTCACTGTGGCTTCACGCGTTCGCCGTAAAACGAGAGCAGTGGTCACGTGACAGCTTTGATCCACTCACAAGAACTCACAAGAAGTCCGCGTGGCTAGCGTAGTCTACAGTAGCCCCATGGCTTCTTTGGTGCTGACTGAAAGCTCACAGCTGACAGCTGACGGCTTTGAAAAGTTACCAGACCAAATTTTGTATCCCTACGCTGAACCGTATGATCTGCAAAAACATGTGTTTAGCAGCTGTCACTTCTGACAGTCAAAATTTAGGTATATACCTAAATGTTGACTGTCAGAAGTCAGCTGTGAGCTGTCAGTCAGCACCAAAGAAGCCATGTGGCTACTGTACACTGCTCGAGTAGAGATAATTTAAACTTTTCCAGCGCTTCTACAGAAAACCCACCAAGAAGACCCGATCAGCGCATGCGTAAACCTTTAAACGTGCGTTATTTATAAACACACACGATGGTGTATCTCAAAAATGATGATTTAAAAACGACAGTTTATTGGAAGACATGAGGTTTATCGATGACAAAATCAATCCCAGGCAGTACCTAAGTAAAACATCTAATTTTATTTTAAATACAGTAACTTGCACTGATTTTAATATCTAAGATTATATGTTTGACGTTTAAATGCATCATGGGTAAACAAAGATTCCCAACTTTCCGCCAGCGTGTGAACAGCTGCACCACTTAGCGGTGCTGACTTACTGTATTGCTTTCAAATTTCAGCGTACGTGTGAATTCAGCTTTGTTCATTGATGGGAACGAAATACCTAGCGGTGTATGAAATGTAGCCATTGCATTTACAGCAAAAAACTAAAATATAAGTAGGGTCGACATTAAAGAGATTGGACTAGACCAGCTGGTTATAAGGAATTGGGGTGACCTGGCTGTCTAGGGATAAGGTGTCGGACTTCTGTGCTTAAGGTCCGGGGCTCAATCATCGGTCCTGACACAGATTTATCTGATTGTCAAACCCTTCCTTCACCTCTGACAAGACATCTTGTGAATGTGGGGAATGCCAGGCCTCCCCCATGGTTCGGATCCCACGTTAAACTGTAGGTCCTCCATTTATTCTCACAATCGCCTTACCATTACACATTAGCGTAAGTACGTATAACCCGAACGGGTAGTAAGACGCGGTGCTAATACTATAAGGAATTGGTCCTGATAGTTCTATCCTTATGGAGAGCCTTAAGACGTGATAGATTTTTCAATCCAAAATACAAACCACTAAAATAAAGTTTATATTGTCTTTATCATACACGGGCCGGAAAAAATCCATTCGGGAATTGTATCCGGACCACGGGCCGTATGTTGGAAACCTCTTAACTAGAGTATGAACAACTTGTATGCGTTTAACCTGAGCAGGTAGTAAGCCACAGGGCTAAAAGAAAAGCCTTGTTATATTATTACAATTTTATTTATAGTCTGTGCTCTGTAAATAAAATATTTTTAAAATGCCAAACTGTTTGATTATAAGTTCAAACAAATGCTATAACACTTATTTTGCAAGTAATTTTAACTTGACTTTATTTCACAATGAGTGTTTTAGATATACCTACTTGCTTTATTATGTATCGTATCTTTAATAAAGTCAACTAATATTGAAAACTTGTTAATGTTTCCTTTTGTTATCTATTCATTGTTTTTACATCCATTACTGTTTCCAACCTGTGGCCTGGGTCAGTTTTTTATTCAAGCCATCTATTTTCCACTACCGGCTTGCTAGGCCTGTCGTAGTTTAATGTGCTTTGTAATCTAACTTCAGGCTTGGCCAGCACAACTTTCAGTCCCCAGCCATCAATTTATCAATTTGAACGGGTAAACTCATATTTTCCATCAATGATAAATTTTCGGCCATGCCGTCAATCGAACCTGGGGGCCTCACCTCAGTAGCCAAACACGCTACTGACTGAACTAAGATGTCGGACAATTAATTTGATGTATTTATATAAAATACAATAATTTAATTATAATAAAATACTTATCTGATAATATATTATTTTCTGAGCGTATGGGAAGAGAACATTAGGGAGACCTAGACGCAGATTGGAGGATAGGATTAGAATGGACCCAAAAGATATAGGTTATAAATAGGTGGACTGGGTATAACTAGTCCAAGATAGGGATAGGGTGTAATAAGGTGAACTGGATAGACCTAACTGAAGATAGGGATAGGGTGTAATGAGGTGGACTGGTTAGAACTATATCCAGGTAGGGATAGATTGTAATTATATAGACTATATAGAACTAGCTCAAGATATGGATAGGGTATAATGAGGGGGACTGGATAGAGCTAGCTCAAAATAGGGATAGGTTGTAATGAGGTGGACTGGATAGAGCTAGCTCAAAATAGGGATAGGTTGTAATAAGGTGGACTGGTTAGAACTATATCAAGGTAGGGATAGATTGTAATTATGTAGAATATATAGAACTAGCTCAAGATATGGATAGGGTATAATGAAGGGGACTGGATAGAGCTAGCTCAAAATAGGGATAGGTTGTAATGAGGTGGACTAGATAGAGCTAGCTCAAGATAGGGATAGGTTGTAATGAGGTGGACTAGATAGAGCTAGCTCAAGATAGGGTGTAATGAGGTGGATTGGATAGAACTATTTCAAAATAGGTATAGATAGTTCACTTTTGTAAGTTCGTTAATGAATGTTTGAGTTTTTAATGTCATAGAGTAAGTAAGTAATATTTAAGACTAGCAGAAGTACCCGCCCTTGCTCGGGGTAGTCACAAAATGGATTGCTTGGTTACCCCAGACAACACTTTTCTTTGCTTCAAACCGACAGAAAAAAAATTCTTCAATTAATTTCTTCCATAAAATTTTTTAATCAATAAAAAAAATCAATTTCAAAATTCCGACTTCTAGGTGCATATGTCCGAACACAGGGGCTACTGATATTTAAATTTCAAATCTTTGATTGAGGTAGATATCAATTAATACTCTTGAAAGACAGTTAAACTTAATTTTATTAAAATATATAGCTAATTCTATGAATACGTACTGGTTTCATCAGTAATTTACTGACTCATGTACTAATCTAAGGTGACCTGGCGGTCTAGGGGTAAGGTGTCAGACTTCTTTGCTGGTGGCCGGGGTTCAATCCTCGGTCCCGGCACAGATTTATCTGATTACCAAACCTTTCCTTCANGGGTTCAATCCTCGGTCCCGGCACAGATTTATCTGATTACCAAACCCTTCCTTCACCTCTGACAAGACATCTTGTGAATGTGGGGAATGCCAGGCCTCCACCGTGGTTCGGATTCCACGTTAAACTGTAGGTCCTCCATTTCATCTCACAATCACCCTACCATTACACATTAGCCTAAGTGCGTATGACCCGAACGGGTAGTAAGCCGCGGTGCTAATAATAATAATAATAATAATAAAATGAAACATTTCTAAATACCCAGGAATATGTACTAAGTCCTAAGAAAACAATGGCTCACAATATTATAGCTCACTCACTATACAGACATGGTCCTAATTATATTTTAACTGTTTACGTTAGTCCCAACATTGCGTCTGAACTAATAAGTGTAGTCCGTCCGTGTTGATTCACGGAGAGATAAAGTTCTACGCTTGTTTTCACAAACTGACCGCGATGTAGTCATTGTAGGCCCGTTCGCCGCATTTCTCCAAGACATTATTCTAACCATTGTGTTCAGTTTGGAGATATAATTGAGTTTAGCAGCCGGCGAATTATTAGCACTATCCAATTTCCTGGAGTGTTAACTTGTTTATTTGATGTTAATACTAGTCGAGCTTAACATACATATATGATGGAGTTAGAGGCACATAGTCAGTGACCTGGCGGTCTGGGGGTAAGGTGTCAGACTTCTGTGCTGGGGTCCGGGGTTCAATCCTTGGTCTCGGCACAGATTTATCTGATTACCAAACCCTTCCTTCACCTCTGACAAGACATCTTGTGAATGTGGGGAATGCCAGGCCTCCACCGTGGTTCGGATTCCACGTTAAACTGTAGGTCCTCCATTTCATCTCACAATCACCCTACCATTACACATTAGCGTAAGTGCGTATAACCCGAACAGGTAGTAAGACGTGGCGCTAACAATAATAATATATTAATTTAGTATAGTACACCAAAACCTATTTATTTATTTTCTGACTCTTCTTACTATCCGTCCGAGCTATAACCATTGTGATAAAACTAATGGGTTAGGAATGAGGAAGACATCATTTATAGGAAATGTATCCGTATTTGCATGGAGGGACAGTAGTAAACCATCTGAAGAACGCCACCCTCCAGTACACCCGGCTTGGTTTCAAAACCTGACTCCCCCGTTAGCGACAAATCAGAATAAATAAGCCTAACAATTAGTCCACATCTAACCTGTGTGAGTCTAGACACTAATTAATACAACCTACAAGAAGAGATCATATTTAAAAAAAAGAAGTTAAACACATACTCACACAGAATTGGACAATGAAACAAAACCTGGCAGTTATGTATTTTGGATCAAATTAGATAAGGGGGGGGGGGATATTAACTATACTTTTATGACATATTTTTCACTCCACTAAATCTTTTATTCTATTAGCACCATGTCTTAGGGTGGTCTAACGTGATACTCTCGTGTTAGACTAGATTTTCCGAAGACAGAAAGATCGGGGTTCGATCCCAGTTGGGTGCACTGAAGTGATTTTTCATAAATTGTTTTCCACTATCCCTCCACTCAAATGTGGGTGCACTTCCTCGCAAGCAAAATTTCCTAATCCCTAACGCATTCGTGTGATTAGTATTTAAGCGTATAACCCGAATGGGTAGTAAGACGAGAGGCTAAAGAATTATTAGGGAGAAGGAAGATTGAATTTAGATCACGTTTACCTAGATTTGTGTGGAAGAAGAATGTAAAACCATTCAGGGAAAAGTTACCCCCTCGGTACACCCGACTAGACTCGAACCCTATTTTTCCCCACCATCGGAAGTACAGTTTGTTGCAAGAGTGACGCCTTGGACTATTTGGCCATCGAAGTGGGTGAAGGAAACTTTAATAAAAGCTCAAACGATATGAAGTATAACTATAATATGAAGAACTGTAAATGTACCGAATTTGTCTAGCCTAAGTTTAGATCAGTTCTACAATTTTATATTCAAAATCTACTCCGTTATACGCCGATAAAAGCTCCCCTAAAATTTGCAATTGGGTAAGACCCAGCGATAACTCCCCACCAAGTATATTTTCAAGGGCACCACTGCAGCCAAGTGCAAGACATTTAGACTGTTATTTGGGCGTTATGAAATACTCATACACTAGTAGTTCACTATCTTTATCAATGGATAACGTTTGCAGGTAAATTCCAATTGGAATAAATAGCCCAGCTATTATATTTGTTAATTATGGTTACATCTGGACACGCCTATCATGTCCGTCACAGACTCTGCCTTAAAATATGAGTGAATAATAGCCCTGAGCATGGGGTTATTTCCTGGATAGCTCAGTGGTTAGAGCATTGGTGTACTAAGCCAAGGGTCGCGGGTTCGATTTCCATATGTGGGTATCATTTTTTAATTCAACGTATAGACATTTCAATTACTAAACAAACAAAATTAAACGCAAAGACTGCACTTTTCTTTTAAATATCTAAAAAAAATTAAAATCTTTGTTACAATAAAAATGAATTATTAACGGAAAAAAAAACAAATATTTTCTTGTATTTTTTAACCCAGTAATTCTTCACCCTGACTTGACGAACGCTTTGATCTTACGGACAGGTTTTCGCTCAATCAATCCATAAAACCGAGGTTTTATTGTATTGATATTTTATACTGAAGCGTCCTACGTACTCGTAGTAAGGACGGAATGCGTCCAAGGTTAAAAGGAGCAGAGACTCTCCATCTCTCCCCCCCCCCCTTCTCTTTCATTGCTGTGTTAGCTCGGTGAAATGGTGAGAGGAGCTTCATGAAATCTCCACTAGGGGTCTGTTTCCTTGTTAGCGGCGTGCTGGAAGCTCTGGAATTCCAGCGATGGGAGTCCTGGACAGAAGTAAACCTCCGCAGAACACTTGAGGACAAATGGAATGGGAAGGGGGGGGAGGGGGACGGGTTACATTCACCCACATTTCCACCCTCACACTCGTTTCTTGTATAGTCGGCTCAGTTCGAAAATAGATGGAAAGAAAACTTTATATAGACCGTAAAATAAAATAACTTAGTAAATAATTATGTAATACTTGTTTATTTATTTTGATATTTGTAATCTTAAAAAAATATGCTTCAAAGCTGCTCTGATAGCGAGAGTTTGCTCTTAATTGTCAACACAATTACAACCTCTCACTTTCTCAATATTAAATACATTTAAATCTTATTTATAGTATGTGGTGAATATTTTCAAGAATTTTCTCATTGGTTTAAAATATTAACTTTATTTTTTTTACAGAATAATGATAATTTTTACTACTGATATTTTGCTCAATGTCTAAAATAAATATATAACTATTTGGTTAATATATCTTTTAACAAACTATATGATAACTAAACTGTTTTTCAAAGATTTTAAGGCACCTTTTTCAGTGTAGAATATATTTTAAAAATATATAGCTATCTTGTTAGAACATATATCAGCTTTTTAAGTATTTTTTTTGGACATTTTAATGGATTTAATGGGATTGAATACATAGTTTACAGATTTTAAGGCATACACTTCCAAGCCAAAATAATAAGTGACAACTTTAATAATGCAACATTAGTAGACCTGAAATAGTTTGGATTACACATTTGTCATTTTATAGATTATCGGTGACCTGGCGGTCTAGGGGTAAGGTGTCGGACTTCTGTGCTGGAGGTCGGGGTTCAATCCTCGGTCCCGGCACAGATTTATCTGATTACCAAACCCTTCCTTCACCTCTGACAAGACATCTTGTGAATGTGGGGAATACCAGGCCTCCACCGTGGTTCGGATTCCACGTTAAACTGTAGGTCCTCCATTTCATCTCACAATCACCCTACCATTACACATTAGCGTAAGTGCGTATAACCCGAACGGGTAGTAAGACGTGGTGCTAATAATAATAATAATAATAATATAGATTATCTTGATAGTTCCATAATACGTTTGCATGTATTGATTTAACTATTTAAAAATGTATATTGGTTGATAATCGAGGGGGGAAATAATCCACAAAATCTGTAGGTTACTACCAGAAAAATAAATAAAGACATCGATGGCTCAAGTATTCTATATATAAAAGAAATATCCATAGTGTCCATAGAATATTACTTGGTCAGTAAATATAAAAATAATAAGAGAGGTTCTATGCAGAAGGGACCTATCTAGAAAAATCTTGTTTTGAGAAAACAGCGCTTAAATATTTACGATATTTCCTACATTTGCAACAATTTTAGCGTTACTTTAATAAGATTGTATAAGAAATATTGAACACATATTTTGGATATATATATTAAGCATTCATAATTTGTTTAAGTGTTTAGTATAGATGTACGTTTAACATTAATTATATTAGGGCTTGCAAGCGCCCTTTTTATATAGAACTAGTGACAGAGGCCTGCCCTTTTTTTTAGATATATTTCTGATTTTTACTGGAGTTTAAAGTGTTAAGGGTGGTTTAAGTGGAAATAATGAGAACTATATTTTGACAAATAAAGATTGAATTAAATTTGATAAATAGTGGAGAATAGGTCTATTAATAAAAATATTACATGTCGAACAATAAAAAATGAGACAAACATTATTATTGGTCCTAAAACACCAAAGGTTTTCGTTCTTTTAGTTCAGGACTTCTTTGGTAGAATTAATCAAAAATGTAATGCCAATATTATTTTCATCACATATCACGTTACTGTTACAAATGTTATTAATTTGAACTGTTTTCTGGAAGATTTCTTAAAACCACTTAGCTTGTTCAGGTTCCAAAAATTTAAAAAGGCTTCTTTCAACTACATCTTAAGCTGGAGTTAACTTGACTGGTGTAATTGGATTAAGTTACAAACCCGTGTAATTGTTAGGTCCCTTGAAAAAAACTAAACGTAAGATATTCCTGTGTTATTTGTCACTTAACTATACGTTTAATTTTATTTTTATAATCTGTAAAAATATTTTACAAACTTAGTATTATTGGTATATTAAAAGGTGCTTAGAAGTTTATCCGCGACATAACACGCTATGTTGTCGTGCATGTCGGATACACTTTATGTTTATGTTTATTCACAAGAATTCGGAGAGAAGATCGCCCAGTATTGTTTTAAATAATCACTCACTCACCTATTTATTAAACATATTTATCCTTTAAATCGTCTGTTGAGTTCTTGCTCATTTTCATGGTCGGCCAAAGCGAGTCAAGTCATAATCAGTTCATGACAAGTGAAGCGCAGGTCTCGCAAGAATTGAAATTAAACTAAGATGTATTTACTTCTAAACTAGCTCGATTTTGAGAGATGGAAGTGAAGATTTTTAACTTTATTTTTAACATTTTTCGTATTAATTTCTCAATCTTTTCAAATTCTATGTTAAATTAATTACTATGTTATATTTATCTCTGATTCATGGCCAACCCTTTCACCTATATTATGAAGTATCAATATTCTCCTTAGACTTGTATAAAATAACGCTTTTAAAATTTTCTTCTGGAAGAAGATATTTGTAACATTGAATAAAATCAGGGTCTTCTTTTGGCTTCTCTAAATCAGGGAACTAAATATGCGCTATTCCTCAATAAATTTGGTTTTAAATCTGTAAATACAGTTAAAACGTGGGATGTAAGTGCGTCATTGGAAAGCTGAGAGACTGGTGAAGAACTAGATATTATTCATATCCAGAAACTGGAATTTGTGAAATTAAAAAGAGGAAACAAATCAACATCAATATTAGTTGTACGAATGGTTCGGCACTGGAAAAATATTGGTAACCTTAACTTTAAGTTTCAATTNTTCTTCTTATAACTTCTGTATGAAAATATCATTGACAAATGAACACACTGTGACTAAGTTATTTTTAGATTCAGTTTCTAAGAAGTGACCCGACTCGGTGGCGTAGTTGGCTGACGCGCTTGTCGTGTTGAAGCTCGACTGCTGAGGACGGGGAGATCGAGGTTCGAATCTCGGTCGGGTGAACTGAGGGTGGTTTTTCCTAAACGGTTTTCCACTCTCCCTCCACGCAAATGCGAGTCCACTTCCTCTAATTCAACCTTCCCAATTCCTAATACATTAGCGTAATTAGTACTTCAAAGCGTATAACCCGAACAGGTAGTAAGACGTGGTGCTAATATTATTATTAATATTATTATTATCATCTAAGAAGTGATAGAATGCACTGCTGTCGTCATTGTGGCAGTGTACATTGAACATAAGCCTCAGAACTGGCATGTAACAATTGTTCTCGGGAAATATGGATTTTGAGCATAGTCGAATTCTAAGAGGTACTAAGAGTTTGACTACCAGTGGGCTTACAGGTGTCAATACAATCCCTAATAGTTTTTTTTGGTTAGTTTTAACCTTTCTTTTATGTATTTAAAACATAACTTTAGATGAATTTTTAATTTTTTAAACATTTTTTGATATGACTTTATAGCTCATTTTTAACTGCTGGCCTTCTTTATCCTTGTAATATTATTTGAATAAATAAAATAAAATTACTACATTAAGATCAGGATTTTAAAAATACTTTTTCTTTGATTTATTCATAGGATAGTGAATGTCTTGATGGGGTATTCCATCTAAATGTTCACTTACTAGCTGCCACACACTTTTTTTTTATGTCACGGGGTCGATTATTGTGATGACCTTGAAACTCATCGAATGAATGACATTCTTTCCTAGACTTTATCCTGAATCCCACGACACCGCCTAACTCATATCTGTTAAAGGGATATTATTATTATTATTATTAGCACCGGGTCTTACTACCCGTTCGGGCTATACGCACTCACGCTAATGTATAATGGTAGTATGATTGTGAGATGAAATGAAGGAACTAGTGTTTAACGTGGGATCCGAACCACGGTGGAGGCCTGGAATTCTACACATTCACTAGTTGTGATTAGTACACGTCTTGTCAGAGGTAAAGGAAGGGTTTAGAAATCTGAAAAGGTAAACTAGAAAATGTAGACATCCTGCAATACTCGAGCCATTTTATATACAGAATATGACTACATATTTTCCCGTGCTATCTTATTTGAATCGCACGTGCAGTTTCACTCATTTTCAGTCTTTTTTACGCTAAAAAAACCCCTCAAGTAAACAATTTGCTCTTGTTTAGAACCAGTTTTATATTAAAAAAAAACAACCAGAAAACATATCTTCTTGTTCTTATTAAATAATTCCTGGAATAGCATTTTCCAACACATAAAAATGATTTAAATGGAATTTGTGCATTGAAACAAGCTTATTGTATGGACTTGCCCTGAATAACTCTTCAATTTCCTTTTATTTCGATCTCTTACAGACTGTTTCTTTCTCTTCAAGTTTGAATCTAATTCTTATTCACTAACTAAACTGTCGGACATTTTACATGGTTTTAAATACGTAATTCAAAATGAAAGCGTGAGATGATATCCTCAACTATTACTCTCATATGAAGCAAAGTCCAGTTAATGAATTGTTTCACACTGCCCTCTATATTCAAAAGATGGATACCAAAATTTGCAGGCATGTCAACAGAACTATGATAGAGCAGAAAATGCAATCTCTCTAAAACGGCATATCTCGAGATAGGCCCATTTTACGTAGAATTCCTTTTAGTAATTATTATTATAGTGAAGAAGAAAAAATGCATGTCTTGTTCGGAGTAATCTCGACATATTTGAACAATAAAAAACACTTATGTTAGAGTATTCACGCATCCACATATAGGCCTTATAGCTAAAAACTCTATCCATACAATCACAGCAAGGTAAATTAAACACATATTTCAAAATATGTTCCTAAATACCAACTAGTTTGAACTAGATTCTGAAGTATAAATCAACACCTTGAGTTGATAGATATATTATGTTACATTTTAAAGTAGAGCTAGATAAATTCAGTATTTGTAGAGGAATTTGTTGTTTTGTTGAAGTAGGTTGGTAACGTTAGGGTTGCGAAGGTTAATGGGATTTCAGAGGTGTTTGCTTTCAAGTATTTAAAATGTCAATATAAAAAAAAACTTAATCGGTTAATGCGTTTCTACTGTAACGTTCAGCAAGATTTATACGACTGAACCTGTGGTTTGGAAATTACATTTGAAGCAGAAAATAAACTCGGAGGCCACACAGACAAGAGCTGAGTGCATTGGTCGATTTGCCACAGCTGACATCAAATCCTTAATAGTCCGTCTCACCCCCATAGGATAACACGTAGCTTAGGAAGGTACTACAGCTCTAACCAGGCATCACATCGTGGTGAGGTTTTCTCGAGTCTCTTTTAGAAAACGGCGGAATTAAAATAAATGAAGATGGTTTGACCAATTAAAAAAACAACTGAAACATAATTATTTAAGAACTTAATAAATGTTTGCTGATCCCAGTCTCTCTGTTATCTAATGAATAATGTAGATAGCCACCTATGTACCAACTGGGAAAACTTCAGAGAAAATGTTTAAGGTTTCTTTGTTTGAATTATTCAAGGAAAGTTTTTCATTACTTAAACCTAAACTCTTATAAATTTATCTTAAGTTAATTATTGGCTGCAGGTGAGTTGCGGCTGCACGGGTTGTTTACCTCTAAAGAGACAGTTGAATTGTGGCCTCACATTTTTAGAGCCACGTATGAATTGCAGCCCGGGATGTTGATCTAACCTAACCTAACCTAACCTAACAAACCTTAAATTTTTGACAAAATCATTGAACGACAAGAACTGAGGAAGTTTAGACACTACGAGGGATGTCAACATGAGACTATGATAGTTTATATCTGCAATTAGAGGGCATTATAGAAAGCACCCTGCTAATTAGATGGATGCAACTCATACATCTCTATCAAGTGAGTGGGTCGCAATTCGTACGTGTCCTTCAAAAAGCTGGGCCGCAAATCGTACACGATTTCAATATTAGGCCGCAAATCACTTACACAGAATTATTTCATACGCTAATACAGATTTTTAAGTTAAGTTTTATTTAATCTAGTCTTTTTTCTGATTTTAAATTAATACTAATTTATATTTAATAAAATGAATTTCCCCTTCTTTTTTTTGCATCAGAGCCTGAAGATGGTATAATATGCGCCGAAATTAATCGATGAACAAACCTTAAACATCAAGACTGAGATCAGATAAGGAATGAATATAATAGTTTTTAAAAACTTTATCAACCAATCTAACCTAACCATAGCTATAGCAAGTTGTTACTTTCATTGATCTATCTTAGCCTCACTTATGGCTCGGGCAAATATGAAGGGGACAAAGATATGAACGATACTAGTAGTAAAATTCAATATACAATTAGACCCTCTGATGCATTGGGTAAAGGTGTCGCGTGTAGGGTCAGTTGGTGGCTTTGCAGACTGACATGCAATGGCGCCTTCTGGCTCATTGAGGGAAGCAACGGGAATCTACCTCACTCCTCATTTCCATAGTACGCCTCTTCAGTGCTGACAGTTGACGGTGGAACTGTTAAGGATCCAACCAACCCTCGGGTTGAGTACTATACATACATAGCTTACATACATCCGTTAAAATTAGCGAGACACGAAGCCAAGAAAAAATAGCTTCCAAATTATATTTTGTAAATATGATTTCTTATTGCGGCACTATTGACATATTTAAGGTGTGAGTGTATATAACGCGGGAAAAGGTAAATGTTTTTTGCAGTTTTTATAGAAAATTTATAAATAATTGGTATTCTAAGGGGATGGGATGAGGAAAGAAATATTTTAGAGGTACTGTAATCTACCAGGAGGAGAGTGGGAAACCACACTCAGTGACCCACCAGGGACTCGAACCCCAGCAGGTCTAGCAAGCAAGTAGATGTCTTAGACTATTCGATCACCGAAGTGGGTTATTAATATATAATTATATTTTGTTGGGATCTGAATCACTCCCTCCCCTTTTCTAAAGAGTCACGCGCATGCAGAGTAGAATTATTGGGAAGAAATGCACCTCAAACACCCTGACAAGGAGTAGCTTTAAGAACACGTCTATCACCAATAGCTGCCGAAACAACACTGTCAATCTAACGGTAAATGTATATTAATTATTTACATACACCGGGCATTCACAACTGAGGGAAAACTATTATTGGCCAATCAATGGTGGGGTGGGGGGAGAATTGTGCAATAAGTGTGCGTGTTTGACCGTTGATGACGTCAACGACCAAGAACTCAGCTGGCAAAAAGAGCGCAGCTAAACCCCCATATGGCTGAGAGTGTTTCTATTATTTTTCTGTGACCAAGGGGTATGTATAAACCAAAATGGTAACATAATTACACAACAGGGAAGCAACAATTTTTGGCCAATCAGCGGTGTACACATTCACATAAGGTTAAAAAATACCTCTTGAAATCAATAAATTCGCCCATTATGAACTACAATTTGAAAGAAAAAGGATGCAAAATAAGTGTTAAAGTTGACGACGTCATAGAAGCATGGGAGAATGCAGGTAGGCCTTCTTTATTTATATTTTATTTCAAATTTGTCTGATGGACACCGCTTTTATGTGCATAGGTAATCCACTTTTTATTGGTAGATGGCAAGGGGACGCCACCCTCTGGCTTTACAGGCCAGAGGTAGACGTCCCCCCTCTTCCCTCCCCACGACTTACTGGAGAATTTTACTGAGAATGGTGTCTGCCTAGCTGACTCGTTGATGGGTAAGTAGTCTTCTCCAAAGGGATTATTCATGGCATGTTTTGTAGAATCTACTTACGAGGAGATTTGAATTGCAAGAAAGTATAAAAAATAAATCCATAACGTGCACCTTAAATATTCCAAATTAAACACAAAAGTAATTTAACTCTGGTTAGTGGAAGGTAACATGATAAGACACTCTAAAATACTCTGGTCCTTGAAGAAAGAGTTTGTTGTACCGCTGAGCTAGATTGAGGAATCCGTTTACATTTTGGCTTAACTTAATCACCCCAAGCAAATATTTGCGCATTCACGTACAATTTTAATCTCACCCTTATCTGTTGAACTATTTTGTCACAAAGTGACATTAGATCAGATATAAAATAACGGGACATTTAGTGTGAATAAAAGTCTGCCTCAGTAATCACATTTGCGTGGAGGGAGAGTAGGAAACCATCTAGGAAAATACACTCTCAGAACACCCAACCGATATTCGAACCCCAATTTCCCCGTATCATCAATCTAGTCTATTGCAAGAGTGACGCCTTAGATCATTCAACCACCGAAGTGGGTGATATGTTATACAAAATCTGTTTTGATTTATATGGTTAGAAAATTAAACTAAATGTTTATACTGAGCCAATATTTTATTTATTTTTGGCCCCCCCGACGCCCCCCCCCCCAAAGAGAAGGTCTTAGGTTTTAAAAACTGTAGAAACACGAATATTAATTCGCTGTGATAAAAGGCCAATGGTTTTGCAGTTTTTATGGAAAAACGTATTTTTGGTCAAAAATAAATAAAATATTGCTCCAGTAGAAACATATAATTTAATTTTACTCACATGGCAACCTCAAAATTACTTAAATATCTTTCAAGGGTGTTCTGGTATTTAAAGACAACTTTTTCTCTTCATTTAAATAGTTTGTCATCTAATGCCGCTATGCTCATGACATATTCAACAAATTTTAATTTGGGGTAGGTCATAAACCACGTCACGCTTTTTTCTTACCTTTTTAGCCCCCTTCCCCCATGTAACACCATGTAGACATTTAGCCTAGCCCTCCTTCCCACCAACTTGTGTTACGTAACTTTTCTCACCAAGAATGATTACCATTATTTCATAGGGAAGTTTTGGGATACTAAAGGAGGGATTCAGAATTAATACTTCTTAAAATCCATTTTAAATCCTGATTATAAATTATTTCAGAGGGTATTATTATTCATACAAACATAAATACGTCGGTCTCTAATTTCCCAGGTTCATGAGGAAATACCTCTGCTATATTTATGTTATGGATGTCAGGTTTGCGATCTGAGTAAGAGCCAGACGGCACTACTACTATGTGCTGAGTAGGATGGCCCTTTTCTGTAGTGCCGCTACATGATGGATGTTAATGTGCCCAAATGCGCTGCTTGACAATGGGGGAAGACATTTTTCTTAATATTGCGCACATTTTTGATAGTTATATTATCATCATATAAAGTTCTATCCAAACAATTCCAGGCATACAACTTTTCTAAATTATATTTTGGATTAATCTACAATTTTACTTTAGTTAACTTATCAATACCTAGATATTCTCTCTCGAAGTTAATGCGGGTATATTACCTCTATAATTCTATCTAACTCATTTCTACCCCATTAGATAAATATAATAAAAGCTAACGAGAATAACTACAATTTGACTGTACCACCCTACAAAATTTATACTAAAAAGCTCAAAATTTTAAAGAAAATCTACCAGAATTTGCTTGGATGGAGAGCGGGAAACCATTTAGGAAAAGAAACCCTCAATAGATTTGATTGGTAATCGAATCCCAGCTCTCAAGCATCGGCCATCTAGTCTACTGAGAGAATGACAATTTAAACTATGTGACCACCGTAGTGGGTGTATAATAGTTGAATTTATATACATACACAATAATTTGGCAGAAGGGAAAAGGTATTCACCTAACTTTTGAAAATAATTAATGATATTTGAAGATTTACTTTTCCTAACATGCTTCTGGTACGAAGAAATAACACTATTGATGGATTCCAAAAACTTGCCTTGAGATAAATTCTGTACTTTTGCTTCTTTCCATTTCACTACGTCTTTTTGAGACTCTTCCACTGTTTTTTTTTCTTGATATAGCTTTTTATACGCAAGCAATGAACAAGTCTCCTCTTTTTGAAGAATTTTTTTTTTGTACAAGAACAAGCGTTTATTTAGGCCTATGTAAAATAATGTGCAGTAGGAATCTAAATTATACTCAAACTCAAATATATTTATAAATTAAGGCCGCTTCGACTGACATCTGTTATCCAACTCAACAGCACGTGAGGGGGTCAGTAGATGGACAAATTTAAACAAGTGCGGTGGGTATAAATATGTCACTGTGATCCGCATGAAAATATGTGTTTTTGAATGTGCTTGGCGCTCACAGTTTCAGGCAGACAATGCCATCTAAGTGTATTCGAAATATTAATAAAAAAAGTAAGTGCTTAAACTTGCATTTTCAACGCCACATATATTCGGAAGTTATCTATAAGTATATTTATCAAAGGTGAAAACATAAACAATAATATTATTTTTAAACATTAAAATTTGAGTATAAGATCTGTGTTACGTAACACTTGATGTACCCCACCCTCCCCCCCATGTAATAGAATGTAGACATTAAGGCTCCTCCCTCCCCTCTACCCCTCAAAGCGTTACGTGGTTTATGGACGACCCCTCTCACCACGTGAAGAAAATTAAACTCTGTTTCTACTGGAGCAAGATTATATTTATTTTGGCAAAAAAAAAAAGTTTTGCCATAAAAACTACAAAAACACTGGCCTTTTTTTTTCTCGCGTCCCCTTCCATCTCACCTTAAAGGCGGTTAGCACGGTAAAGATAAGATTCGTCGAATCCCCCCCGGGTAGCACTGTTTCCATATATCTGACAAAAGAGGAAGGGATGGAACCAGCGTAACTATTCTCAAACCTTTTCATGTAGGCCTTCCCCCCCCCCCCCCCCCCCCCCCCCCCCCCTT
>CABEEJ010000981.1:81320-104873 GCA_901482245.1 Timema douglasi | reverse complement strand
CTGAAGGGGGAAGGGTCTAGTCTAACAATATTTTTAAACGAAGATAAAAGGTCAATTTCAGGACACCTTTGACAGATATTCAAGAACAGTTGAGGTCAGCATGTGAATAAAATTAAACCCTATGTTTGTACTAAAACAATTTTGATCAATTTTGACAAAAAAAGTTTTTCTATAAAAACAGTGACCTTAACTCGCTTTCCCTTCATCCCCTCCTCAGGCCTTCCCTCTCTCAATAGACTGGACTGCCAATGACGGTGAGATCAAGCTGCGAATATAGGTCAGGTGCACTGGAGGTGTTTTCCCCCTAAATTGTTTCTTATTTTATTTCTAAATTCTACCAACTCTACCTTCATAATTCCTACCACACTAGTGTTAATATACGGATAGCCCAAACGGATGTAAAGAGGGAGTTAACAAAATAAAAACGTATCCGAGTTTAAAATGCTTATCAATTGCACTACAACCCGTACTGATAAGCGTGAGGAATACATTTCAAGTTCATCCTGCCTAGTCTTTTGGGGACTGGGTGCCATTTTCAATCGTTGTGTTTTGTACATCGTAACTTTCACGGTCACGATCTATTTTCCACGGATTCCGTGAGTCTTTTATTGGCACTATCCACTTTGTACTCTTAGAATCCTCTCGTACAAATGAACCAAAAATATGTCTTTATATCTATCATTTAAACGCCCGGTTCGCCTTCTGCTGAATTTCTGGTCACGCTGGTCTCTCAGGAAATGAACTGGCGGACCAGGCGGCCAAGGAGGTAGTTCGCCTGCCTCCTGAGGCGAGTTTGGGTGTCATATTTTTAGATCCAAAGCGTTATGTTCGGCGTGGTGTCTTATGCACCTGGGACGAGCAGTGGGTTTTGACCCTGCTCACAACAAGCTGCGGTCCATCAGATACGGTGTGTCGCAATGGTCCTCTTCTATATGAAACTCTAGAAAGAAGGAAGTTATCGTGAAAATAATCCGCGTTAGACATACTTCACTTACCCATGGGTTTTTATTAAGAGGGGATCCACCTCCTGTGTGTGAGCTTTGCTATGCTCCCCTTAGTGTGTACTACATTTTGGTGGAGTGTCCCAAATATGACTCTATTCGCCTGGCTCTTGATTTTAATGGTGACCCTAACCGTTTGTTACGTAACAGCGCTGATGGAGTCATATGTTTTCTCCGTTTTATAAGCCAGGAGAATCTTTAATTTCCAGACGTATCTTACCCATATACAGTGGCTCACTTTGATAGTATCTCATATTGTGAGATTACTTTGAACTAGTCTAGTATATTGCAATATATATGTTGTGTCATTTTAATGTAGTGTATTCACCTACCTTTTTTACTAGCACGTATGTTATATCTACTATTTTTCCTACGGGAATTATACTGTGTACTCATTTTTTAAGCTACTTAAAACCTGTATGTGACTACACGCCTCTAAACAATAAAAATAACATTAACAACTAAATACGATCCATTCTTCTCGAGGGGAAAATAATCATAAATATACCTTAAAATTTGTTTTTGTGTGTGTTCAGTCTTTAGCAAAATACTACTATTATTTTTGAGTTGGTATTTATAATCGCATCCAACCTGAGTGGTTATTATCACCTTAGAAGTGTTATAAATCTGTTCAAAACTGCATGGATACAAATAATTTTACTACTAAGCACAGAAATGACTACCTTGAGTAAAATATAAATTACAAAGTTTAAAAACACTACAAATTTTAAAAATAAATCTCAAAATTAAAACATTACAAAATGAGCCACTCTATGAGAGCAATAATCAAATGGAATCTAATAGATTTGTCTGGTGTATTAAATGGAGAAAACTAATATATCCGTAAGCACTACGTGAAATAAATAACGAAGGTGATCATTAAAAGCCAGGTGACATTAGAATCAAGAGCCAGAAGAATAGGGGCATACTTGCGACACTCCACCAAAATGTGGTACACACTAAGGGGGACATCGCGAGGCTCACACACACTGGAGGTGGGTCCCTTATTAATAAATATCCAGCTAGTCATTGAACTACGCATATAATTGTTTGATTAACTCCACTATGGGTAGAATGTTCCGGAAAGTACGGTTTTAAATCCAAATAAAACATTGTTAAACATGCAAAAGTGTTTTAGAAATCTATAAACATTAAAAAAAATACATATTTTAAAAGTTTTTTTGGTCCAAACCAAGCTTACTACATACGTAGTCCCATTTTTGGATATCATTGCCTGTTTTGTTTTTTTCCGATGCCACATACTCGTAATTCCGTTTCTAGTGGAACTCAATATTGAAACTCAATTTCCTTTAATGGCGGCGTTCAAGAATCTCTTTAAATCATTTATCTACTTCCATCAGCGGCTCGATATCAATACATAGTAGAGATACATATTTGGAATGTTAAATTATGATAAAGAGAATTTGGGAATTTAAACACACGAATATATTATTTAAATTGGTCTTCTAAAATGTAAATTGTATTGGTTTACAATATTTTTAATCCTATAGACTTTTTTTTTCATAAAGGGGAAATTATTTTTTTAGTGTGCAGTGTCCTACTATTCGCCCGGGCAATTAGCATGTTTACACTAGTGGGTAAAAGAGGAAGGAGATAGAATGTATAGGAAATATGCTCACATTTGCACGGAAGGAAGGTGGAAGATCATTTAAGAAAAAATCACACTTAGTACACTTGCCCGGGATTTGGGACCAGACCTCCCCATAGTTGGTAAACCAAACTAAATGAGGTTAGCTCTTTATTTCACTTGCTCTCCGATGCGAGTAATGTGTCATTTGTAATTAACACAAAAAAAATAAACAGCTATACATTCCCTACATACGCTGAATTAATTATTTAAGGCAATTCAATAGTAAAAATTTTATTCTACAAATTTAACAAGTGTACAATTATAAGCTATAAAGAATGGTTCAACGATTTAAAATCATTAATATTCACTAGCCATAAGGTGTAAAACTTGTTATTTTAAGCTTTTTCCGTACCATTGTTAAGTTAAAGTAATTAATGTTTGGAAATTGAGTATAACTAGACGTTCATTTGAGGTGTACATCATGAAATATTTTAAATTTTTACTATCATTATTATTAATATTATTACTGTCAAAATTATGCATTAAATTTGTGGAATGACCTTAATTGTCTGATATCCGCATCAGCAGACACGAGGGCTAAATAGTACCACTCATCTAACCGCGGTTTCCTACGGCGGAAAGGTCGTGGTTCGGATCCTGACCAAATGTACTGAGGGTATTTAAACCAATCTTCTACCCCTCTCCTTCCACACAAATACGGGTAACTTATGTATTATTATTATTATTATTATTATTATTATTAGCACCGCGTCTTACTACCCGTTCGGGCTATACGCACTTACGCTAATGTGTAATGGTAGGGTGATTGTGAGATGGAATGGAGGACCTACAGTTTAACGTGGAATCCGAACCACGGTGGGGACCTGGCATTCCTCACATTCACAAGATGTCTTGTCAGAGGTGAAGGAAGGGTTTGGTAATCAGATAAATCTGTGCCGGGACCGAGGATTGAACCCCGGCCGCCAGCACAGAATAACTTATGTACCTTCTTGATATTTACTCTAATCAAATTATAGAGCGTGTATAATCCGGACAGCTAGGCATGGATAAAAAAATAAAAAAATAAGTGCCTGGTTTTTCAAGTTCATACTGTACATTAGACGTGTGTTGAAACGTTTTCTTTTTTTATTTCAAATATACAGCGCCTTTGTAAAGCCTTATCAAATAAATGAGACCAATATTTTTTTTTAAATGTTTATAGCAAAACTAACAACTGAACCATCCAAACTTCTCTTGCATCAGTGATTTCAGTTGTAAGGTAGCCCGGGGTAGTGGTGCGCACGAGGCGAAGGGGGGGGGGAGAGGGGGAGGGATGAAGTTGGCATGGAGATTGGCTGCCACGAGGACAATGTATGGTCGACAGCTGGGTCATGACAGGCTGACAAACTGTACCTATTACACGCGACTTGAAGACCGACCACA
The DNA here is from genome assembly GCA_901482245.1 of Timema douglasi. Classification (NCBI taxonomy): domain Eukaryota; kingdom Metazoa; phylum Arthropoda; class Insecta; order Phasmatodea; family Timematidae; genus Timema; species Timema douglasi. The sequence goes on along the minus strand of CABEEJ010000981.1, from coordinate 100,838 downwards.
ACTAACCCGAGGAAGGAACGAGCTTCAAAAATAAAAATGGAAAACCACCGTGTGGTGTACGCCGACGATTCGTCACAACTTTACTCAAAATGGAGTGGTTGGTTTCTCGTTCTAAAGGTACACCAAGTTTGGTCGTTGAAACGCTACCCTGCTCTATGCAAGCGAGAATCATAATTTTATTTTTACAATTTTGAGCCCACAGCTAATTGATAAAAGATAAGACAGGTGATGAAATCTATAATCTTAATCTATCTTCTATACAAATAAAATTAAGTTTGTTTGTCTATATATCTGTCATGAGCGATGTGTGATATCTACCGCACGAAGAGAGCTGATTTTAATGTCCACCAACAACCACAGCAATTGTACAGTCATTGTTTGGGCGCGTGGCTTACTATTGAACATGTCAATATTGTTTAATTTTATTTTTGGACACATATATGGTTAACTTAATATGTTGTATTATCAAATTAACATAGACATAAATACAGGGGCGTCGCGCTGGGGGTGGGGGTGGCGGGGTCACCTAACCTCCCTCTGATGTTAGTTAAAAGTTTGAAAGTTGGTAATTTTTTGAGATTTTAGATCTGGAGTCGAGAAATTTTAGGCTTATTCTGTGCTCCATTAGGCTCCTTTATGTTATGAAAGTCCTTAACCATAGACTTGTACAGACAAATTTAAAGTTTCCCGACTGTTGATCTCTACTCTACAAAAAAATCCCAGCTTCAAAAATCATCAAACATTGAAGAGAGATTCCTTTTGTAGTAGATTGTAAAAATCTTAGTTAACAAATCGTAAGCTTAGTGCGCACTTGGAAATATTGTTGGCCCACTGTTATTATTGTTATTATTAGCACCGCGTCTTACTACCCGTTCGGGTTATACGCACTTACGCTTATGTGTAATGGTAGGGTGATTGTGAGATGAAATGAAGGACCTACAGTTTAACGTGGAATCCGAACCACGGTGGAGGCCTGGCATTCCCCACATTCACAAGATGTCTTGTCAGAGGTGAAGGAAGTGTTTGGTAATCAGATAAATCTTTGCCGGGACCGAGGATTGAACCCCGGCCGCCAGCACAGAAGTCTGACACCTTACCCCTAGACCGCTAGGTCACCATTGGGCCACTGTTGCCCAACTGTTTCCCAACCGTTACCCAACTGTTTCTCAACTGTTGCCCAACTGTTGCCCAACTGTTGCCCAACTGTTGCCCAACTGTTTCCCCAACTGTTGGCCAATATAGGAAACAGATTGTTGGCAAACATTAAAGAAACATTGCTTCACATCCAGACTACGATGATGAAACATTTGTTTCACGTACAGAGTTCAGTTGAGCGAAAGATGTCTGTTGAGGAGGATGCTGAAATGGCTTGAGCTATGTATGTAGTTATGAGCTGTCTCCTACAGATTTTGAAGCTATTTTACAAACGGTTGGCCCCAGGATAATGAAAAGAGACACACGATTTATATCGGCAATCTCCCCTTCTAGCCCACACTGCTTGTTGTCGAAAATGTTGGCCAACATTGTTTCTTGTAACCCGTTTGAAATGGATCACGGGGAAATTTTTTTCCCCGATGAGAGACACACAGGCAACATGCTGCTAGCATAACATAAAATCATCCCCCATCTCCGGGCTTGTTGATTCTCTTTTACTACATATTAGTCATTATAATCATTATTATAAGGAATTTATAATAATTAAAACAAGCGTTAGTGGACAAGCGGGTGTAATGTTACTCTCTTATGGTTTGATTTGTTAGTGAAGGTCAAGTAAGGATTTTAATTCTGGCCAGGGGTAGTTTATCCTAATATCTCTACATGCAAATAAGGGTATATTTCCTCTAAATTTTACCTATCCCACTGGTGTAGTTAAATGTAGATCGGCCGGGCTGGTAGTAAGGCCCAGTGAAACAAAAACTTGAAAACAAGGATTTGAACACTTTCAAGTTATCAAAAGGGTCACGATGGCGACAGAGAAAAAATGTTGTCATAAACTACAAAATGTTGGAAGCTGCTGTAACAAAGTCAGTTATTTTTTAATATAAAAATACACAATATGAACGATATAGCTGCAAATCTAAATAAATATATTTAACTCAGATCCGGGTAAACTATAATAAATAATAATTCAAGTTATTTCCTTATGCACTGAAAAAGCTTTGTAGCTTGAAAAACCCAGGATCAACAAATAAATTTTAAAATATAGTTGCCAAAGAGCTCGGGTCAAGGCTTGATTATCGCCCCAAATTTTAAAATTTTCCTGGGAGCCTCACTCCCCAACCCCCGTTCTCAACATTGCCCATTTACTCTCCTTTGCCACTTAGGATTTTTTTTTTAAATTTCGACATTCTCAGATTTGGGAAGAACACCGGTTCACCCCCCCCCCCTTTCCCAAATATATTTCATGCAACGCCCCTGCATTCACTCATGCATACATACATTACATTACATTGCCATAAATTATCATGCATACATTACATTACTATGCATACATTACATTACCATACATTACCATACATACATTTTATTACATTACAATAACATTATATTACATTACATTATATTACATTTAATTTACATTACATTTACATAACATACATACCATACATACATATACACACACACACACACACACACACACTCTCATGCCATTCCCTTACGGAGTAGGCAAGAAATGTGAATATAGCAACAACAAAAACTTTTGTAATTAATCCATTCTCACTTACTTTCTCCACACTTCCCTATCCTTGCATACTTCCTTCACTTCAACAACATTCATACAACGAGTCATACATGCTCTTTTATTCTTAAATCTCTTAATGTTCTTCTTTTTCACATGTTCGTTTACAACATTTAGACTCGTCTTACATGGCCTACCCCTTATTTTAGATCCATTCACCTTGCCTTCATGTATTTGTTTCGCCACTCTATCCATACCCATCCTCTCAAAATACTAAAACCACAGTAATACCACTTCTTTCACATTGACTTATTTGATTCCCTTTCAAACCGCACTCCTTCAGCACGCATTCATTACTGACCCTGTCAATACGAGTTTTCCCACCTACATTTCTTAGATATCTCATTCCAACCGCATTCAACAATATCTTGTGTTTCTCCTGATAAACTAACGCTTAACATCCGTAAAACAACGTATGCGTTAACATACCTTTATATACTGCCAGCTTTGCCTCTTTTGATACTGCCTCATTCTTTGCAAGAGTCCACATACATACATACAACTCGCCGAGATGCATTCACCCGTCTGCCAATTTCCCCATTTTTACTGAACATTTTGCACAAATACACAAAATCATTAATTTGCTCTAACAGTTTTCCATTTATACTAAGTTGACAATCATTTCCTGATCCATCCTTACCAAAAACCAATATCTTAGTTTTGGAGACATTTATACGAAGATCCATGTCAATTGTATTAATAATTAACTTTTTAATTTATGGGCTTACTATTTAATTTTATTATTACTCTTACTATTATTATTATTGTTATTATTATTATTTCACTGTTGAAACTGTCTTTTTGAACTTTAAAGCTTTTGAACATTAAAATTTATGAAAACGTGATTTATTTATTCATTTGAATTCGTCGACATGTTATTTGCACTGTTAAAGCAAGGAGAAACTATAATATAAATACCAGTCTCAAATCCGAAGAGAAATTGCAGATTATACAAAAGTGAGCTGTTTTCATAGTTTTTGTTGTTGCTTTGTATTCATATTCTCCGGTGCTTCCAGATTATCTTGTGAAGCAGTGTGTCTGAAACTGGGTCAACTCTGCCTCGCGAGGACAAATGAACTACGTCAATGAAAAAGTAGCGGATCTGGTGTAGAAAACCAAGAAAACTTCGAGAGGGTTCGTTGGAGCTACCACATGACACCCTCTCTACGCGGAAGTTGCCACTATCTTCGCCAACAGGTGGAGGCAGCTCAACTGGTATGGTTCGATTGCCTGCTGACGCCATGGAGTTTTTTTTTCATATTCATGTTAGTAAATTAAAAGTGTTATATTGGAGAAAATAAATGCAAGTAATGTTTAACATGCTTATTTAATTTAAGCTTACATTCACACACGTCATATGTATTCAGATAAAGCAATGACTACTCTAATTAAAAGGACTCTTGATAATGAAAGAGTTTGGGAGACTACATTGAGAGAAAGAAGCTGTTTTAGTGAAAATGCCATATTCTCTTAAGCCGATCTTTGCACCCATTTGTGTACTTGGTTCATCAGCTGAGCCTAAGAATCTGCGAAAAACTTTCCTTGATATATAGACAGTGGACTTTGCCAGGAAACGCGATGATCGTGATGTTTTATTGCGAAATTTTGGCTCTTCGAGATGGAAAAAAACATGTTTGATCCTAAAAGGAAGAACGTAGGAAGACTTAAACTAAGAGAAGCCTCCACAGTACCTTCCGGAAATCATCAAAATATGTCTGAAATGAACAAAGAAAAATGGTTTGAAGCAGCATGTATTTGACGTTAAACGCAAAACAAAATCTTGCATGAAAATGACATTGAATGTTGCAAATTGTTGTCAGAGGCCAACTGCTAATATGGGATGAGTCTAACATCCAATAGATGCAGTCAATCACATGTTGCACGATAAGCTATAATGAATAATCATTTTCCGTTTGAGAGAACAGAATTACTGTTAGGGAATTATGTCAAATAATGTTTACAAATTCTTCCGCATGGTCATAGGACAACAGTCGTCCAGAACCAAATACACTCAGCTGTGGAAGGAGTTTAAAATCATCAAGTTAAACAACAATTTTTTAGAAGTTGACAGTAACTTCCCTTATAAGCAAAAGTAGTTGAATTTTGAGAAACTGAAAAAAAAAGTTTCTAAGAAAATATTATGGAAGGACCTGAGAAAATATTGGCATTTGGCTCAGTAGTTCATGAAACATTTGGAAATCAGCTGAGCCCAACTGATATTTCGAATGGCCATTCTATATTCATGAAATGATAAAGTTGCACAAATAAATGAGAAGGTATTTAGTATTTTAGAAGGAGAGATCCATTAGTACAGTAGTGTGATCTGAATCGACTGTAAGGATGAGCGGGAAAAAAAATAATCAAATATCCAGTAGTGTTTTTAAACAGTTTTGTGCCAAGTAATATCGCCATACAAATTTAACTTAAGCTTCTGGCAGTTTAATAATACTCCTTAGGTACAGTACTTAAATAATAAACGACCGATTTTATTTAAGAGGCAACCATTACCTCTTTGTCCAATGGCAGTAATGTAAAGTGTGAACTGTGTTCTTCTCTTCATTGTAAAAGCCATATTGTGTTCGTCCCTTTTATATGTTTCTATCCACCTTTTCTATAATTTATTCCAAAGATAAACAAAGTGTATGTAATGGAACTGTCTCGAAGTGACAACTTTGGATAAAAATCTATAGTCTATGCAACAATTTAAACATGTTTATCTTAAGGGAATGTATGTTTCTCATAGACAATCGATATGTCACTTGTAAACCCCGGCATCCACTTTATTTATTTTAAAACGAAGGCAGTTCCCAGTTAAGCTTATGTTCTCAATTACTATAAATTAGTTACAAGGAAGAACTTTGGACATGGTTCGTAACTATACGAGAGAAATGAACTTTTATGAACAAAGATTAACACTACATGTTCTCATCAATTGAAGGTTTGGTTTTGTTAGATTGGTTAGTATTATAATCAACCTGCATAGACAAGCCTAAAAACTAGTATATTTTATAATAGATATCGTATAATAATACAGTGTAGAAACATTTCTACAATAATGTAAAATAAGTTATAGTGAAGGAAGCCAACCTAGAAAGATAGTTAGGTTATGCTTAGATAGGTATATAGTAATGTTACATTATTTTAAATAATTGATTTACTACTTAAAATGTCATATTCAATGTAAAAATTCAATAGTATATTTAAAATTATGTTCAAATTTAATGGAAATAAGTATTTTTGTGTTTTTTAGTTTATCTTCATATTTCAATGATTTTTTTAAAATAAAAGTTTTAATAAATTAAGCTTCGTATGGAAAAATGTTATAAGCTATATTCTTCAGGTTTATTTTAAAGTGAAATGTCATGCAAACCCATATTTTAATTTCCTCTTCATCTCAAAGCTGTTACGAATAATGAAACTTTTGTGTTTAAAAATAAAACGATAGCAGCATATTTCAAATATAATAATATTTTAATGTTAGGGAAAATCGACTTCATCTGTATTTGTAATCGATAAATATTTATCAGCTGATGGTTTGAAATATACTGCAACGCTTATATATATATATATATATATATGTATGTGTGTGTGTGTGTGTGTGTGTGTGTGTGATGAGCCTGTACAGTCACTGGTTCACTTGGGGATTGTAAAAATATATTTGCCATCTCACATACTCGCCGAACATTTTACAAAATCACCGGTGAGTTTAAAAAATTACCATCAACTACCAATGAATGTTAATAGGTCACGTCAAGATTTTGGTTAGGTTGGTTTAGGAAAGTTAGGTTAGTTTAGATAAGCTTAAAATAGTTTATTTTATCTTAGGTTAGTTTGGATTTATGTTCTATTTTTTATCCACATACACTAGATATTTTATAAAATCATCGGTAAATATAGATGTATATATATATACTATTACTTGTTAAATAAACCATCGCTTTCGGTGATTCTTTACATTCACTGATTATTTTACAAAATAACGAATTCAGCACATTCACAGTAAAATATAAACAGCACAACTATATTTCAGGGATTTCAAATTTTACGGATCTCGTTCAGCTGAATCTTTATCCACACAAGAGGCCTAAAACGAATCAGCTTTACATCAGAAGAACAATATACTGACGAAGAAAAGTAATAGACACAATTAACAAGCATTAGCTTTATGAAGTGAGAGAGACATCATAGGTAAAGATATTAGGCTTTATCAACAGTAGACGAGAAAATGCAGCTTTACTATCAACATTTGGTGACTTAATTGGGGGGTTAGATCGTAATCAACGCCAGAAATACCCGCTTCGCTGGCCTCATGGTCTAACGCGCTACTCTTGCAGGAGACTAGACTGCCGATGACGGAGAGATTGAGGTTAGAATCTCAATCGGGTGTACTGATGGTGTTTTTTTCCCCAAATGGTGTTCCACTCTCCCTCCACGCAAAAGCGGGTACACTTCCTATAGATATAATCTTCCTAATCCCTAAAATCATTAGCGTAATTAGCACATAAGGTTATAACCCGAACGAGAAGTAAGACGCGGTAATAACAAAAACAAAACAGAAATCAAACCATATAAAAAATTATGTTTGTCAAGCCTGCACTTGTTTCAAAATCAAACTATTCAAAATAGTATCTCCAGCATCACCCCCCCCCCTCCTCAAAACTTTACAAAGATGACCAATTAAGGTTATAATCCTTTCATTAGCTAATTTAATGTGACATTATTATATTTAACCCCTTTTGTTGTTAAATGTTCGTGAAACCCTTTTTTTTTGTTCGATCGTGGATCATGGATTTGAAAGCGTTATTTCTAATGTTGTTTAGCAAATACAACAGCACTTAAATGTAATCTCGAATCTATTTATTGACCAGAGTAATGAGTTGGTTTTGGCCAAACAAACTGGAGTTCGGTTTGCTTTACGTGGTATATTGAGTGCAGGAGACTGACCCGTGAGACGTCAGTCCGTTGAGCTATCATGTTCGACCAATAGAATAAAAGTGATAAGAGTTGAACTCTGGTCCCACCCGCGTGGAAGCCGTAGAGCAAGACCACGTGACCTGTCCTCTAGCGCCACACACGGCGGGTCCAGAATCCAAGAGCGCGTGGTGACGGTAGGGTGACGTCATACTCTACAATATTATTAATAAATGTTTTACCTTAAATATAATAAGCCTAAGAACACGCATATATAATATTCCTAAATGTTTTTGGACATTTAAGTGATATTTTTTGTACCCTAATCTTACGGTCAATAAAGTGGGAAAGAGACGTTTAGTGGTTCACTTTTTTTTCTATCCCCCTGCCCCCCACACTGCCCCCACAACTTCATAAATAACTTTAAATAAAGTTTAAAATACATTAAGTTTAACTGTACAATATTGCGATGAAGATGAGTCGAATGGTTAGGCTATATGTAACAAGTTTAGACATATTATCTTCGATACATATTTGCTTCCCACGCCCACCCAAATTAAATTTATTGATGTGCCATTAACCTAATACCTAGTCCGTATAATTAATGTGCACAGTTGTTCATAAAAGAAGATACTTTTTTCGTTTGAAAAAAAAAAAAAAGAATATCAAAGAAAGTATACCTCTTAATATTTGGTGATATCAACTACTACTGAAAGGACAGTTGGCTCTGCTAGTTAATGTCATCGCACCATTTTTGTCAATTGTTGATATTGCATACAAACAAATGGAAAATGTAGGCTTGTAAATTCAATTTTTATTCCTGTTAATAAATAGAGGTTAAACTGTGGAAAATAGAAAACAATACGATTAACACAGTAATATTATTTTACTATGAATTTTATGAAGCAAAAATAAATACCTGGTTTAAATAAAATTACATTAATATTGAAACATGTTTCGTCACATAAACTATATATGTCTATATAAATTAATACCCTTTTTAACTTCTAAATATGATCAAAGCTAATTGATAAAATATAAATAGTGCTAACGTAAGATCATCCTCGGCTTAAACGGAGCTTAGTGTATTTTATTTTTTTATTTTCTCGGTTCGTTCTCACGCTATTTCTCGGGGGAGGGGGTGAGGGGTGTTATAGCTGCAGCATCAACAAGCGTTACATAGACGTTCGTCGTCAGCGCTCTGGTAGGAAATTTGATCAGTGGATGCGATCCACTTTAGCCAACCTTCCCTACAGGCTTACCACTCTATCGGGGGAAATTGAATTGACAGTGACGAAGTTTTGATATCATCGTCTGCTTGCCGGTTTCAAGGGTTAGTATACCGATACGGCAAATATTTGTTGCCGTTAGCCGTGACAAATATTTGATATTGGGGTGAGGGGGAAAAAAAATCCGTTAGAATAATATTTTTATAAAAATAGGATATGATCTATGTTTCAAGGGAAAAATATTGTGCTAGCTTTTCAGTTTTGAAACAAAAGATACAACAGGGTGAAACAACGTGAATATGTATTTTTAATAGCCCATGCCACATCGTCTAATACGTTAGATTCTTATTGAATTTTACTGCCATATACTCTGAGGTTGAGATTATAATCTTATCTGCTACACCAAGGGTGGATTTCAAAAACTTCCTCTACCTTAAAGCTAGTTAATTTCTTATCAAGTTCTCCTCTAAATAATTAATAATATTTGTACAATATAAATAAAGGCAACAATATTATGATTATTATTATTATTATTATTATTATTATCACCCGTTCGGGCTATACGCACTTACGCTAATGTGTAATGGTAGGGTGATTGTGAGGCGAAATGGAGAACCTACAGTTTAACGTGGAATCCGAACCACGGTGGAGGCCTGGCATTCCAGGCAAAAATATTAAATGATGACAGGGAGATCAGGCTTCAAATTTTAGTTGGGTGTACCTGAGAGTGTTTTTCCAAAATGGGTTTCCACTCTCCTCACACGCTAATCCGTGTACACTTCCTCTGAATTCAACCTTCCTCATTCCTAACTAATTAGCGTAATTAGTACATATACGTACAGCCTGAACAGAAAGTAGGACGTGGTACTAATAAATTTATAAATACACATTAAATGCGTTAATAGTGATAGTTTTTTGTCTGTAATTCGCTATGGCAGAAGAAAAAATGATTATAAGGTATCTTAGCTTTTTATGTGACCCTAACTCAAAATAGTGTATTTTACAACTGTCTGTTCCTCTGTTGTTTTTTATAGTCTACTTGGAGGTACAGCTGAAACGCTTTAATAGATTTAATCAAAGCTTGATATTTGGATTGTTATATGGTCTACTGAATACAAAATTAGGGATAAGCTGATGAATGAGTTTTGACAATTCTAAATATTTCAAAAATAATTAATATTCGGTTTTAAATTGATATCAATGGTGTGTTTTTGCATAATACTGAATACTTGTTTTTCGAAGATAAGATATTTAAAGGTAGTTTACTTAAAACAGTGTTTTGAAAATTTAGTTTCAAATTATAATAGACTATGTAATAAAATATGTGTGATGGTGTCGTACCGTTTATTTTTGAGTATGTTGAGCATGTTAGTACCTGTCTGTGCTACCCGTATTTTTTATTTAATAGGATAGGAATGATGGAGGGTGAGCTTTAAGGACGTGTAAACGAATTCACTTGGAGGAAGATTGGAACACCATTCAGTGAAAAAAAAACCACCTTAATACATGATCTGAGAGTTGAGAACTTAATTCTCTGTCACCAGCAAACCAGACAAGATGAGATCGATGCCACGTTCACTGTACGCTAAAAATATATTGGCCTATTAATTAACCTTTACTTTGTACCCTATGTTATTTAAATGCTATGAACATAATCATAAACGTTAAAACCGTCTTCGAAAACATCAATTGTTGCTGCTTTAGGTAAAAAATTATCAACTTTATTCCATATGAGTTTATGCTAAATACAAACATAGATATGATACAGATATTTTAAAATACCAACTATAAAGAAACTAGGAAATAATGCTGATTATTTATAATCTTATGCGTTATATAGGTATAAAACTCTAAATATTTCTGTACATTCTACAGAATACCCAATAAAATGTATACACACTTTGAATGTTAATATCAAACATAATTTAACCTGCTTCAGTAGTCGTACGGTCTAAGGCACTAAGTTTTCAGTAGGCAAGTCTGCCGATGACGGGGACATGGAGGTTAGAATCTAGGTCAGGTGTACTGAGGGTGATTTTCCAAAATTGTTTTCAACGCTCCGTCCACGAAAATGCGTGCACATTTCATATAAATACAACCTTTCTAATTTCTAAAAACATTATCATAGTTAGTACATTAACATACAGCCCTAATGGGTAGTAAGACGTGGTGCTGAAAAAAATATCAAACATACAAATTGGAATAAAATAAAAATTAAGAGCGAGAATTTTTTTTTATGGCAAATTAAAATAGTGAAGCCGCGTTTATCGTTTGAACAACGTAAGTGGATTCTTAAGTCTTATTGGAAAGTAGAGAATGTCATCGGGGTGCAAAGTCATCGGAGAAGTGAATTTTAATCACCACCATCAAGATGCGCGTAGCAATTGCAAGATCACATGACAAGTTTGAGGCTGATGTGAGGGTGCAAAATGTGTACAAGGGAACGTTAACTTCGTGGCTATTAGCAGGGAGGTAGGAAGAGATTGAATCCAGGTCGACCGTGTCGCTCGGGCTTCACACATTTGCAGGTACATTTTATATCTTCCTCAGCACTGATATTGCTTATGAATTTATGTAGTTATATATTATTTCGTCAAAATATAGTTGCGAACATTAAATTCAAGTTACTCAATTCAATATTACCTATGAATTAATGCAAGAGTTATATATTATTCCGACAAAATATAGTTGCGAACATTAAATTATTTGTTCTGTTGTTATAAGTGGCTCGAGGAATAAAACAGTTGTTTCCACTTTATCCTTGGGTAGCAATCTATCGTCACAATGCATTTTATAATATTTTTTGTATACTTGCATCGATGGTCACATGGTCTAAGACGTCACTAGACGGCCGGTGACAGAGTGATCGACATTTGAAGCAAATGCGGGCACACATTCTACCTGGTTGACTGGCAAAATGTAGGGGGGGTACAGGAAGTACGGCAGTTCTAACAGACATTAGCTATGCTAGAGATATCGAGGTTAGAATCCCGGTGTGCACGCCGTATAAATGTCAGGATCATCTAATTCTGGTGGGGTGAAATCCGATTTCCGCACGTCCATCATAGACTCTGCCTTAAAACATGAGTGAAGAATGACACTGGGTACGGGAATATTCCTTTATAGCTCAGTGGTTAGAGTATTAACGTACTAAACCAAAGGTCCTGGGTTCGATTCCCGTGTCCAAGTGTAATTTATTTTTAGAATAGTAAAATAAGTAGTTAATCTACCAGAACTCCGCCTCGGTGGCGTAGTTGGCTAACGCGCTTGTCGTGTTGAGCTCGACTGCTGAGGATGGGGAGATCGAGGTTCGAATCTCGATCGGGTGAACTGGGGGTGGTTTTTCCTAAATGGTTTTCCACTCTACCTCCACGCAATATGGGTTCACTTCCTCTAATTAAACTTTCCCATATTCCTAACCCATTAGAGTAATTAGTACTTAAAGCGTATAACCCGAACGGGTAGTAAGACGCGGTGCTAAATATTATTATTATTAATCTACCAGATATGAGTATATCAGTGTGGTGCGGTCTCTCTTCCAGAGGAGTGAAAGGGCCATTTTTCTTTGAAGCGACAGGTCTCACCTACTTAACAATGTTGCAAGACAACGACCTATCTCCCCTTAGTGACCCGTTTTGGGACGAAGAGTATCATTTTCAGCAGGATGGTGCACCATCACTCTACCACACCGATATTAGAGATTTTTTTGATGCCTCTTTCTCCAGGAGATGGATGAGACGAAGAGGAAGTGTGGAGTATCCGCCTCGATCTTCTTACTCATTACCACTAAACTTTTACTCTGAAGAACATCAGGAACAAAACCAAGAACACTGCACGACACGAGACACGTAATTGGTAATGTATGTGCTGCTATTTCTTTAGAAACAATACAGACTGATGGTGGTCACTTTGAACATTTGTAACTTTAAGGAAACCAACACATCAACAAATTGGCTTCTGTCTTTCTTACTTGTTAAAATATATGGTAATGAAATGTGTATACATTTTATTGGGATATTGCAACTTCTGTCTGTCCGTTTGTTTGTTGCCACTTGCCAGTAAACTAAAAAAAAAATACTTATTGGATCGAGGCGTAACTTTTTTGTTGCATTCGTTATTTTTTCGGGAAAAGACAAAGCCACCGTCACGTTAACTCATTAGCAAGTGAAGCAGTGTAGAAAAAACCGGGTGTAAGCAGTAAACATATATTGCGGCTACTTGTCACGGGAACAAAGGATGGAACTTGATTCGACTATACGGGGTGGGGGGGGGNGGGGGGGATTCAAGTTTATTCGGTAATCCTAGTACGCGCACAATAAAGCACTGGCTTAGAGCCTGTTCATTCTCTTATCGCATTTAAGTTTGTCGGTTGTGTTGAATGCGTTAGCGCTGTGAATAATATTTTTACTTACTGTTTGGCACTAAGCTAAAATACAACTATTGTTTTTGTTGTGATTGTGTGCTTCTTTTGATTAATTTTATTTTTGTTTCTTTGATAATAATTTTAAACTAATTTATTTTGATGTGAATAGCAACAAGTTATCTATGTAAGATTGCATTTGCGTCTTAAGCTTAGCTATCCTTTCAGTTTAAAAAAAAAAGTTTTTCATGTAAATTAAATGTATTTAATTTTGTATCTTAAATCTATACTGATTATTATGGTGATCATTGCAAAAATACCTCTACGTAAGAGAGCCATTATTATTGTGCTTGCATTTTCACCTTACATTTAGGTAATTTTTCATCTATTTTATGGTTTTGCTTGTAAATTAGGCTTAATTTGTTTGTTTCCTGGATAGTCAATTTAAACTATTTATAATGATTTTTATTCCAACAATGCCTTCACGTTGATGCAAGGTCCACAAAAATGTAAATTATTTATCTTGATTCCTTACTACAGGTAGTAGTTAATGTGTGGCGTCGTCAACATAAAAACATTTCATCTCATACGTGTCTGAAATGGTGTTTATGGTAGTTAATAGGATTCGCTGGAAAAAAAGTTAATCTAACCAACTCAAATGCGAGCGAAGCCATTAGCAAACTCTAGTAAGAAAATAGACATATTGTTATTTTTGATGTTCGGTGATCTCTATAATATTACTCTGTTTTAATGTTTAAACTGTATGTTACTCTTGAGTATAATTATTTGTGCATATTCATTTACCTTTTCCCTGACTTGTATTTAAATTTATATTTACTATACGCGTGAATTTTTAGTCAAATGTAGATGTTTATTTACTAGAGTATAGTTAAAATCCAATTTTCACAGAAAGGATATTTTCTGACAAGGATAAACGTGTCTAGTTCTGATTTCACATGTTCATACGTCAAATTATGTGATCTGCAGCTTTGTTTGATAAATGTTATCATTATCTATAACATTACACTAATAAAATATTAAAATGTTTTCAATTTTGTCATCAAAAAATAAATAAATCTTAAAGGCCCTTTCAATGAAAATTAAACTGGATTTACCTAGTAATTTATAAATGCGTTATTTTTACCTTCATGTTATTATTCTGTGGGTAATATTCTGCTACCTGTTATGGGAACCCGCATAGCTAATGGTTTAGTGATGAGGGAGGAATCATTTAGAGGAACCTACATTTGCATGAAAGGAGAACTGGAAATAGTTTTGAGAAAAAACACCTCAATACATCCGGTCTGAACCGAACTACGGAATTGACACTTTAATAAAAGCATTCCCAAAGGTACGTTTTTAGAATTTTAACTAAAAATTCATAATATAAATGTTTAACTAACTTTGTGTTTAGAAAGTAAATAATAGAGCATTCAACTTTAACGATAGAAAGATTAACATTGGGGTGAGCTAAAAACAAAGTGCACGTTTACTCCGCACCTTTGGGATTTACCATTTTATGGGAGGGGTGTGGGGGAGAAAGGTGTAAGGGCCCTACTAGTGGTAGATCATTAAATGCCTCCTGATGGTTGCGGAAAGAAGGGGGAGGTGTAGAACATAAGGTGAATGTGTGAGTGCTGTTTCTCCACTGTTTAGTTCCCATCCTTCAGCCTAGGGGTCGGCCCGGCCACCTTTTTGAAATTGCTGGCCGTATGGGATTAAAAAAAAAGTTAGTACATTTCTCTATGGTTAGTGGACTGGGTTGGAAAAAAATATCGAGCAAAAAAAATTGACTTTATATTTCTTATATAGTTATTAGTCTATTTTTATGAACAAATTGTTTGTTTGCTAAACATTTGCGGGCCAGATAAAAACATAAATATGTATGAAATGAAAATCCCTTAACAGTTAAACTCTCGCATCCTGCTGAATATTATATTGATTTACAAAGATGTACCCTCCAAACGCAACCCTTTCCCGCCTAATTGTATTAACTAACAAGAAAAGTGTATATTAACAAACAAACAAGCAAACAAGCAAAGAGGATACAGAGTTCATTATCTTCTCATTCAGACAATTATGTGTTTAAAAAAAATATGTTTAGGTATTTATGCATTTATAAAACAACGATAATATTTAAAAATATATTTATTCAAGATAAATGGCTAATAATTACTCGAAAATGCTTAAAAAGTAAATACAAAAATGAAGCAATGAAATTATTTAATGAAAATAAAATAATGAAGAAAAAATCCTCGTATGTCTTGGGATAAGGTTTTCTTCTCAGGACTCGATGTTCATAGCTTCAAACCCAACCGGGGTCAACAGATTTTTTTGGGCGATAAAAATCCGTAGCACAACTTCCTTCGTAGGGGAAGTAAAACCATTGGTTCCATGTCGATTGTGGGATGTAAAAGATCCCTGGAAGGTATGGGAAAATACCTTTTTCGCAAAATTGGTAGGAACTTCATAGAAGTATTTAGGATAGTGTCATCGATAAGTTGATGACGATAAAAATCAAATAAAACATTCAAGTTTGAATAAAATACCAAGAGTTGAATTTCCAAAGAACATGTTTTGTCTCATTAATATTAAAGACTGAGGGAATATAATTTATACCTCAAAATATTTTAATTTATTGCCACACCGGTGAGCAGGATGACTAGATGTCAGTCTCATATAGTTTCGTTTTCTGGTGATGGAGAGGCTGGAGCTTTAATTAAGGCCAGATGTTTACACGCAAATGTGGGTTCATTTCACCCAATTCTACCTTAATCATACACTCAACCAGTGTGAATAAACGCATACAGCTCAGACGGATAGTAAGACGCGAAGAAAAATTAAATAATGAATTGACAGCAATCATAATATAAAGCTGTACATCGCCAGTTTTTTGAAATTTATCTCAAAACTATTTTTAATCAAATTTAATTTTAATGAAGTTCTTTTGTTGAAACCTACCTTTAAAATCACACATAAACATTCTCCTTCTGTAGATGACGAGAAATCACTGGTTCAACTTTTCTGGTCGCTTATGCTGTAAAAGTGTTGACGATAAGTAACCGAATAACATATTCAAAACCCACTTCGGTGATCACATTGTCAAAGGCGATACTCTCGCAGTAAATTAGACTGCCAACGATGGGGAGATCGAATTTCGAATCTCGGTCTGGTGTACTGAAGGTGGCTTTCAAAAATTATTTCCCACTCTCCCTAACGCGCAAATGCGGGTACACTTAATATAAATATAACCTTCCTTATTCCTAAAACTATTTAATGTAATTATAAACATAAACGTATACACCCCGAACAGTTAGTATGACGTGGGGTAAAAAAAAGAATCCAACAAAATGAAACATTTTTGAACATTGTTCTTACCCGCCTCGGTGGCGTAGTTAGATAACGCGCTAGTCGTGTTGAGCTTGACTGCTGAGGATGGGGAGATCAAGGTTCGAATCTCGGTCGAGTGAACTGAGGGTGGTTTTTTCCTAAATGGTTTTCCACTCTCCCTCCGCGCAAATGCGGGTTCACTTACTCTAAATTCAACCTTCCCAATTCCTAATCCATTGACGTAATTAGTACTTAAAAGTGTATAACCCGAACGGGTAGTAAGACGCGGTGCTAATATTATTAACATTGTTCTTTAGTCAGAATATCCTCTCTCCAGTTATCCATGAGCCAGTCACCACCTGCCTCACACCCCAGAAACCCCCGACTTACAGTAGCGCTGTGGCTTGCTTTACTCGGCTGTCTCATGTTTTCCAATTGATTTTCGATTATTGAGCCGACCGCCCCATGCAATGCTCACTGGATCAATGGGTGGAACGAAGCTCACCACCGTCTGGTGTTGAAAGTAGCCCAGGCTTGGCTCTAGGCTGTTATTTTTAACTCAATGTTAGATATATATCAAGTTTAACTTATGGTTTATAAAATATATATTAAAAATTATTATTATTAGCACCGCGTCTTACTACCCGTTCGGGTTATACGCACTTACGCTAATGTGTAATGGTAGGGTGATTGTGAGAGGAAATGGAGGACCTACAGTTTAACGTGGAATCCGAACCACGGTGGAGGCCTGGCATTCCCCACATTCCCAAGATGTCTTGTCAGAGGTGAAGGAAGGGTTTGGTAATCAGATAAATCTGTGCCGGGACCGAGGATTGAACCCCGGCCGCCAGCACAGAAGTCTGACACCTTACCCCTAGACCACCAGGTCACCAATATACCGTACTACTCTTAACTTTGATGAATGTGGCTCTCAGGTGATGTGGAGTGTTCACCCCTACGAAGGCAGAAGCCTGAAAAGAGAACGCGATGGTACACGAGGTCAAATATACACATCTGGAGTACGAAGGAAATAGTGGAGGAGGAGGATAAGTGTACAAACAACTTCTAAGGGGGAGTACAAAATTTTAATTTACAATCAGGTAGAAGTACAACTCTAGATAACCAAATAAATATTATAATTTGGAGTTCCCAAGTGGTAGTTAGAGAAATGGGGAGAAAGTGGGGTGGAAGCTAATTTTTTTTAACTAATAGAAAAAATTTCTTCTATGTAAGGTATAAAACCTAAAACTGCCAGTCAGGTGTTCATTCCTTTTTTCGACACCACATCTTACTACTTAGATCTAACAGCCTGCGTCAAACCACGTGCACTTTAACCCCTACTTCGAACTACCTGCATGTAAGTGAATACAACTATATGTGTCTAACTATCTCTAAATGTTAGTTTAACTACGTGTAACCCGCCTCGGTGGCGTAGTTAGCTAACGTGCTAGTCATGTTGAGCTCGACTGCCGAGGACAGGGAGATCGAGGTTCGAATATCGGTCGGGTGAACTGGGGGGTAGGGGTGGTTCCAAAACGGTTTTCCACTCTCCCTCCACGCACATGCCAGTTCACTTCCTTTAAATTCAACCTTCCCAATTCCTAATCCATTAGCGTAATCAGTACTTAAGCGTATAACCCGAACGGGTAGTAAGACGCGGTGCTAAAAAAACAACTATGTGTATCTAGCTAAATGGATATAGTTATATGTGTCTAACTATCTCTGACTGTTAGTCTAACTATGTGTATCTAGCTACACACATTACAGTACCTGCATCAATCTCTCTGCATATAATTGAAGGAATATAGGTATGCGTGTGTCTCAGTCTACGTTCATCTAGCTACCAACGTCTAACCACGTATGTCTAATTACCCCGTTTTGCAGCCTTTGTCTAACTGTAGGGCACCTATGGTTGGAAGGATGGGAACTGACATATAGCAAAGGGTTCTTGCAAACATTGACTTAAAGTGAATATTTTAACTTATTCGGAAATAGTTATTATTTGCTTACTAATAATATATTATCAATAAAAGATTTATAAAACGAGTCGAATAATTCTTTCCTAGAAATTACTTTATAATTGACCTTATCTTATCTTATTGAAAGAACAAAATATATTAATAAAACTATTATGTCTTTGATTTTGCAGTTGTGGCAACAAAATGTATTATAGTAGCCTACATGAAATAGTTAATTCACAAGTATTATAGTCACACTTATATCGTGTTATAACTAGCCACCAAAAAAGAAAAGGTTTATAAGAGAAAGTTTATAGAGAGAAAGCCATACAAATAATTTGTTTCAAATAAAAGTTTTTATTTTGTAAAGAGTGTAAAACACAACCTCCTAGAATCTAAATGGTTTGTATGACGTCATCAACCGCCCTTGTTTTGGCTGGTTCGCCATATTGATTTCAGAAGAGCACGCTGCATTTTAGAAACATTCGTTTGAAAAAACCTTTTTTAAGTAAACCATGGATGCCACTTCCACAAAACATATACATTCAAACGGTGATTTTCATAAGTTTGTGTTTTAATAATGCGGAAATGATATTTTGACTTCGAAAATTTTCGGGTGGGAAATGACCATTTCCCGCGGGAGCGAGAAGAGAAACGGGGTAGGAAAAAAAAAAATCTACTTTAGGCTTATATTTGTTTTTCAGATTTAGTTTTAGTTTAAACTTATCCTTCTCATTCATTCCAATAAAAAAAAATATGATAAAATTAAAAGCTAAGGGCAATTTGATCCCGACTAAGGTCTAGAAAAGAGACAAACCCTCTGATTAGGTTGCAATTTTGAAGTTTTAACAGTAGATTTAAATTCTATAGTCATATAAGATCATTTCAAAAAAAAAAAAATTACACACAACCTGTATATAAATTTATTTCTAAATTGTAAGTTTTCCAAATAAAAACTAAATAATATTTTGTCTTACAAGTGTCGGGTGA
>CABEEJ010000981.1:35095-79490 GCA_901482245.1 Timema douglasi | reverse complement strand
TTGCATTGAAACTGTGACCTCAGTCATGTTGCTATAGTTGACCTTGCATTGAAACTGTGACTTCAGTCATGTTGCTATAGTTGACCTTGCATTGAAGTTGTGTCTCTAGTAGATGCATTGGCATAACTGACCACGCATTGACCCTTTATATATAGACGATGGTATGGCATATCTTACCAAACTCTTACCTTAAGACTCCAGTCGTAAACAGACTATTTATGAAACCTCCAAGTGTTTTGCGATCCTCAAATCACAGGTTATAAGTCCCATCAAGTTCTTGTTTAGTGTAAGAACAGCCTGGTTTGACCACGTATGAAAAGCTTATCATGCCAACGTGAAATGTGGGCCGTGTAGTGGTTACCGAGGAAGAAATATTGGTCTGGCGCGTGTAAATATCTTGCGAAGTGCCTGCATTGTTCACCAACTCTTTCCACGTCTTGGAGTGGCTGGCTGCCAGACGAACAAAGCCGAACCAATGCAACGGCTCAATCACACCAGCTCGTGTGTGTGTGTGTGTGTGTGTGCCTGTTCCCGAGTGCAGTTATTCCGAACAACAGTGCAGATCACTTAGACTAAGACCTTAATACTCCTGGTACAGCACTCAGTATAGCCCATGCACACAATACTTGAACCACAAGAAGTACAGTCAGATTAATATAAGAAGGCACTCTTTTGACAAATACAAGAGTTATAAAAATAATTTTCTTATATTTATACGTAAGGCTATGTGATGTAAATCGGTTGATTTGACAAATTATATATATATATACTAATAACAAAGTAAATTTATATCAATATTGGTCCCCTCAGAATATGTCTTCATTTTCTAAAAATTTTCTTCGACTAGAATTCTACTTTATTGATGTTAAGGTGGGAAGGTAGGGATTACAAGTTAAGTCCAGCATTTTGTTAGAACCTCCTTCATAGTAAATGTTAACAACACTTCCTGAGAAGTATAGAACACTATCAAAGTTGAATATTGTTGGAAAAACAAGGAAATGTGTTATAAAAGATTAAAACCGTATTCTATTTTGGTCAGTTATGAGTATGACTGAAGCTGTAAATATAATATCAGTAGTCAGGAAAGTTCTGCATTATTGCCCCAAGAGCTCTATTATTTTTGTAGTAAAACATATGTCTACATCAAAGCAGTAGCGGATTTAGGTTTGAGAACGCCCTAGGCCCGAGACGATATGGCGCCCTTTTTTTTTGTAACAGTATATAATATATATAACCATATATATATAACCATATATATAACCATATATATACATATATGTGTGTGTGTATAAAATAATGAAAATAATAACAATAATAATAAGAAATCTAATTCAGGTATAAATTAAACATTTTTTTAAACATAACAATTAAATATAGAATTAATAATAAATTGCTTGTAATTAAAATATAAATTATTTCAATTAAAAATTTTGGCACCCCTCAAAATTTGCCACCCGAGGCCCGGGCCTCACGGGCCTAAGCCTAAATCCGCTACTGCATCAAAGAGATATTACCTTGTCAAACCAAGGAATTTCGTAGTTAACATCAAGTACTTTCACTCAACCATATTATTATATCAAAAATCGAATAGTAATTATATTGATATAATGAAATTTGGATATATTTAAATATTTAAAATACTTTATTTGGTTTAAAAAATTTAGTTTTAACTACCCATATTATTAATACATTTTTTAAATTATCAAATTCTTATAAGATTATTTCCTGACAAGCAAAGATGACCAAGTTGAATAAAACCCTTTTTATCAAGTAAAAAATAAACACAACTTACCAGAACTTCTTGTACTAAATATTGGTATTGTCTAAACACTTGATTAAATATAGAGCAAAAACACGACGTGTAGTAATTTTGTTAATCTTTAATCTCTTTTTAAGGAATTAACACGATGTTGGACTTGGTCCTTTGAAGTAAGTCCCCAATATTTTAGCTTCTTCTGAACCATATCAACATAAACAGTCCTAAATATATATGAAATTGTATAAATACACGATTATATTATATATTTTTCATTTGTCAGTATTTAAAAAAATATAAGATGGATTTATATAAATAGACCATTTGTAAAAACAAATTATTTATCAATTGACTATATACATAGTGTAGATATTATATAATAGGTTGTTTTAAATCTTTATAGATTGTATAGTAGTTTTTTATAATGTGAAAAGCTTTTATTGACCAAAAGTAATCCTGAATTATTGCTAACAGTGCTTTCATAATACACGTCTTGAAATAAATTTGGACAACACGAATAACTAACCTATAGAGTTATATCAAAATTAACATAATAAAATATATTATGGATAAAAACATATGTTCTATCGATAGTTCAAAATCCACATTTTTACATCAAACAAATTTGTTTCTAGTTTAATCACTTCCTTGTCAACAAAAAACCCAAAATCATATGAAATTTGTGGTTAAACAACTCACTAAATTACAAACAAATAAGCATGTTATTTCAATATCGAATAAATCACAATACAAACCAAAGTACTTTAAAGGAAGCCACAAAAGCCACGTAAATTTTTATTTTCTAAAGCCAGTATCCCAATAAAGGCAATTAAATTCTTCTCACACCTAGGCTAGTTGGGGGTTACCAACCTACAAGCACACACACACACACACACACACACACACACACACAAAACTTTTTTAGTTTTAGTTTGAATGTGACCGCAACTCAACGTTTACCATGGTCGCTCCGCCACTAATCAGCTTAAAACAATTTGCAAGGTATACACCCTCTCGCCCTCAGCTCGGTAAACAACGCTTAACTTGCATGGGATTTTAGGTCGGCGCTCGTAGGGGGAGAGCAACCCTCTCGTTTTAATTGCCGCCGTTTTCCAAGGTTCATTAAGCTTATTGGGGGTTTCACCTGGTATGTGAGGGGTGTTGCGTTGGCTGCGCTGTGGTTTTCTCTTCGTTCCCAACAGTTGGTAGAACTTGGTGTGTGAGCGCTGAAGGGGAGCACCATCCATCATTCTTCCCGCGACAGGTGACACGTAGGGCGAAAGGGGTGGGGTGGGGGGGACATATGGGTCTCGTTGAGGCTACCGTTACACATGGGAAAGTGATGGAAATTAACTATAAGGGTATATCTGCACTTAAGGTTTGATTTTAAAAAACACAAGAGGTTACATATTTCCAATATTTTGATGAATGATTTTACTTACAGACCCATGTCGGTGAGAACACTGATAATCTGGTTTACTAATGATGATAGGGTCAGGGTTCGAATTACAGTAATGTGTACGGATCATTCCCATACCCCCTAAATTATTTTCCATCCTCCCTCCGTCAGAATTAAATTATATTTTCTTAAAATGTCCTTCTTCATCTCCATCCCATCAACGTAATGAAAAAACACACATCCTAAACGGGTAGTATTGTGAGTTGGAACATATTAGATTGCGAAGAAAAGCATATTTTCTTTGGTATTGAGTACGCTTTTAAATCAAGGTGCGCCAGCCAAGTTCTTCAGCAACGCCGTACACCTTTAACACGATACGATTCAGACCACATTTACCCTCCTTTCAACTCGGCTCTAAGTACCTACAAATTTAACACCCTGTTAAAATGAACTAATTTAGTTATTTTTACAAAATTGAATTTTTTAGCTTAAGGCGATTAGCCCTTTTAATTTGGCGTGGAAATGCAGAGCCATGGGAACAAACGTTTATCTTCAAGAATTTTTATTGTTTTGCAATTTTATTTTCGGAAATGGTTTGTTCAAGAATAGAAGCATGTTAATTAAGTTATACTTTTTATGTATACACACTTACTATATAATTTTAACAGTGATCAAATATCGATAAAATTGACATTTTTCGATAACAAAAAATAAGAAAATGTAACAATTAATAAACATATCTTTGACGAGGCTACCATACCAACCACCGCCAGAGGCTACTCAACCCAGTGGCCTTCTCACCCTGATGGGACAGCAGCTCACGAGACTCCCGCCTGCTAACAATAACTGCGACGTCAAACCTGAGGACTCCAACCACGAGAGCCTCCCCATCTCCCCTGTAAAACCATTTACAAGATTTCCCCAATTCTCAGGCCCCTCATAAACCCATTTCACCTCTCAGCCCAGATCAAAAGTACCTCCTGCATCCGCTATTCACTCCTTACGTCATTAACACCTTCTTCCCGAGCTCCCTCCCATCTGCCTCACGGGGAGACTCACGGGAGGAACTCCGCTTCATAGACGAACAAGACAACCAACTTAAAGACTGCACCCCCTTCAAGGTCTCCATCATCCCGATGCCAACCCCAAACCCTAAAAAAACACAACAAAAAACGTGAGTCCCTCTTCTCACCGTACCCAGCACTACACAGAAGGGGGGTGTAACAAACATGGTTCCTGAAAATTGGCGGGGAAAGATTGTAGTAATTAATTCTTATCACTATCAAGTGGCATACAATTTTAAAGACCTTTGTTGATAGATTTTACAATCGTAAGTATCTAGCTGCTTAAATGAACGTATTCTTATACCTAATCTTCTAAAAAAAAAGTATTGATAACCAACCAAAAACATGAATGTAAAAAAAAGGCAAGTTCTACTGTTAAAAAATCCTAAAATTATTCAGCCCTGAAATAGAGTGAAATATAAGTCCACAAACCGAATATTAAGTCTTCGCACATTTAAATAAACGTATTCTTATACCTAATCTTCTAAAAAGAAAGTATTGATAACCCACCAAAACATGAATGTAAAAAAAAAGCCAAGTTCTACTGTTCAAAAATTCTAAAATTATTCAGCCTTGAAATAAAGTGAAATATAAGTCCACAAATCGAATATTAAGTCTCCGCACACTTAAATGAACTTGAGAAGTGGCAGGTTATTTGGAAAGAAAGACATCGCAAGTTTAACTTTGCACTCTTGGATTTCAATCCTTTACGAGTCTGAATAACTTTGGGTTTTTTGTAGTTAGAATTTGGTGTGATGAATAACCTTAAAATATGTTTGATTGAATCCAAACAAAGCATCGTTAAAGGAAACTAAAAACACGCGCTATGCAGGACCAACGAAACAAAAGCTCTCAACAAAATCCATAATTTTTAATTTAAAACACTACCTATTATAATCTAACTTTAATTTGTCTCAGATTACCTACAGTTTTATTCTTGACAAAGACTTTTAAGTGAAGTATTGACCGTAAAATTGGGTCACAATGTGTTATAATCAGGGAGTTCTTCTCGCTGACACCTTACATCCGAAAGAAAATATCACAAAACTTACCATGCCTCTTGTAATGTATGCACCCCGCTACACATAAGTGTTAGAAGAACTGCATATCTATTCTATCTCACGGCGTTAGTTGAGAAATAACTATCAACACACTCCTCATTATAGCGCCTGTATCTTTAGATGCAATATACAAAACAACAGTGTTAAGTATATTGCCTCCAAATATATCTGACGGCGTTAATAGAGTATTATAGGTTTAAACTAGAGAGGGAACGTTTGAGTCCTTGATTCCCGAGAATCATATGTTATTCGAGATTCATAATAATTTTTAAAAAAGTGTCTCAAATTCACTTATGAAGAGATTGACATGAAAAAACAATTTTAAGTAATTGGTGAAAGGAATTTTATTTTTAGAGTCCTGTGTAGTTGAGAGAATAACAAAAACGTTTAAAAAAAGAACAAAATTGTATCAATATAATTAATTTACATAAAAACATTCTATTTATTGTTTATGACGTCATTAGATATAACATTCAAAATAGTGTTTGTCAATGGACAAGCTTTAAACATTTTTGATATTAATTAAATTTTAAATATTTTCACTTTAAAAATGTATATTTTTAATGATGCAAGGATTTAAATTTGGATTTGAGATTCGATAGAAAATTTAAAATTCGGATTTGATAAATATAGGATCCAACCTACCTCTAGTTCAAACATGTTTGACAAAAAATGCTGAAAAAACTCTGACGGCGTTATTTGAGTACAAATTTTGACTTATTATTATGTAGCCCTTGCAAACTAAGTATTAAAAGCAGTCCGCTAGGCAAGGTTTCTCACAATGGTGTAAGAGATTAAGTTTGGGAACCCCTGTAAGATTTATTTTTGTTCCCACTTTGCAAGTCATATAACACCTTAATAAATAATAATAATAATAAATGTATAATAAATAATTAATAGTCTTAAATAAATTATAGCTTAGTAATCACACCTTATAATGATGGTTTTAGCCTCAGTTTCATGTTGGGAACATCGTAGTCAGTCAGATTGACTGCATGAAGATAAATATAATTCTGCGCTATTAAAACCAAATAAAATAGTTGAAATAACGCTATATATTAGTTATAATTTACATTTAATGATAAACCTATTCATCTATATAAATTGTCAATAATTAGGAGGTAAGTTATTTGATTACAATTATAATTATTTCCACCACATTTATAGTAATTTAAAGGTGACCTGGCGGTATAGAGGTAAGGTGTCAGACTTCTATGCTGGCGGCCGGGGTTCAATCCTCAGTCCCGGCACAGATTTATCTGATTACTAAACCCTTCCTTCACCTCTGACAAGACATCTTGTGAATGTGAGGAATGCCAGGCCTCCACCGTGGTTCGGATTCCACGTTAAACTGTAGGTCCTCCATTTCATCTCACAATCACCCTACCATTACACATTAGCGTAAGTGCGTATAACCCGAACGGGTAGTAAGACGCGGTGATAATAATAATAATAATAAATAATAGTAATTTAAAGTTCCCTTTCGGGGGCCCACTTAAATCATTGTCCCCCCCCCCACACACACACACACTGCAGACCCTGCGGGCCTGGATGTTACGTCACTAGTTGCACACCATCTAATATTATACCTTTTGAACTCACCCGTTCTGTTGTATGCTTATTTGGTTCTTGTGGTCAAATTTATCCAATTAAGGGGATTCGAAATTATGGAGAAAAAAAATACTTTGTTTGGCAATCATATAGTGACATAAGTAAAAGTTTACGTATATCAAATTTTACATTGTTCTTCTATATAGTTTTCACTATCCAAACTAACCAGACCCGTGGTGTAGTAGTCAGTGAACCTGGCTACGAGCTTAGGAGTCCCGGGATCGATTCCTGGCTGGTGCCTTGGGTATTTTTCCCGATAGGGGAAATACCCCAACGGTCAGTAGGGTTAGGTTAGTTAGGCTTAAGTTAGGTTGTGGTTCCACACCCTCATACTCATTGTCACCATCATCACATATCATCGGGACATGTAAAGAACATCCATGGAAAGGATGTACGTTTAGTACATTCGGACGTCCCCTGAGCAACGTTACATTAGCACTGGCCAATATTTCCACTACGGGGTTACAATTTATGTAACCTAGGCGTAAATTATTATTATTATTATTATTATTAAACTAAAGATTGCTATTTTAATACAAATATAAATATATATGTGTCTGAAGGTATGCCAGCATGTATAAAAATTAATGTAACGGAGCACTGCACATATTTTATTGCACCTTTGCCTAAAAAATGGAGATATTTAATCAAAACTCGTAAGATATAGTAAACTTAATAATAAACGTTGTTGCATAAACATCCCACCAAAGAGCACAAATGAAATATAAACTGCTACAGATTAATTATTAAGACACCATTAACATCTATTTTCACAAAATAACATAACACTAAATTTCCTAGAAATAAATTTAAAAAATATATTTGCCGATAGCTCATAAAATAATTTTATAAAAAATGTATTCCAAATAAAAAAGCTTTTAAAATGATAAGTTATTTTGTATTTTAAGTCGTGGTGGAAATATATTCAAAATTAGAAATTTACGCTTATCTAAAGTACCACCAAAACCCTTTCCATGGAGAATAAGAGTTGCCCTTTTGTTTGTAATGTTAAACAGTGTCTTGATATGAAATTTAATCAAACTCACTAAAGTAGAATTTGAGAAAATCGATTCGTTTTAACTTCCTAACCAAAATACCCCTGAAGAACCTTATGAAAACCCTAGATACCAAGTTTTAAGCCCTATTGGTAAAATAGCTTTGGTTCTAGTAAGAATAACAGACAGATAAACATAAGTTCGAAAAAAACATTTTTTGGATATAGGATGATCCACCCTAAATCCAATAGTTCAATTTGAGTTTGTAGTTTCTAACGATACCCGTGGATAAAATTTTACAAATTGAAATGTAACATTTAATCTTACAATAATATTAATTCAGCTGGATGACCCGCTTGATCTAAATTAACTAAACACTGTTAAATCTAGATTAAGTTAGACCATGTGAACTTAGGATAGTTATTGTTACATAATTTTACAATATTTAATCTGACTTATCTTTTTGTAATCCGTCTTAACATATCCAAATAAAAAGTAGTGGATATATAACTAATTATTTTAAAATTAATTTTATGTTAAATGTAGTAAGGAGAGTATTTAACATTATTTTGACAAAAAATGGAATTGTACTTAAGTGCTAATATTTATAATATATTTGAATGTCTGGTAAATTTATATTATCATTTTGACAAATTCTTACAAATATATTATTATTTAGAAAATCTTAAATAAAATTTTATCTACAATATCTTCAGTAATAACTTATAACACATTTAATAAATAAATATTATCTTTAGTAAAAAAAATTGAGAATATTATATATTATAAAACAAATTAATGTAATTTTTAATAAAGATTACAGATATCTCATTTAGTTGCCTTGAAAAATATTATTTTGTGAAATATATTAAAATTAATATTTTATAATGTTATTAAAATAAATATTATTTTCTTTTTATTCATTTAGTTCCTTCTTGCTCAATTTTATGTCAGAACACAAATAGTAAACCACGGTAGTCTTGAAGTAAAGTGTTCGCCTAGAGACCCGATGTTCATGGGTTCAAACCCAGTTGGTACCAATAGATTTTTATTTAGTGATAAAAACCCGTAGTATAACTTCCTTCGGAGGAGAAGTAAAGTCACCAGTCCCATGTCGATTGTGGTATGTAAAAGAGCCCTGGAAGGTATGTGAAAATACCTTTCCCGACAAAATTGGTAGAGCCCTTCACTCTCGATCATAGAAATTGTCGTGTGCTGAAATAATCAATCAGTTAATAAAGTGCACGTTAAATACCTCGAATAAATAAAATTAATAAATACACAAATAAAGCATATCTTCATAGATACGTTTAATTTAATATTTATTACATATGTTCAATAATTCTTTAATACTTACCATAGACATCTTGAATTGGATGAAAATATTTTTTTATTTCAAAAGTTTCTCTTAAAATTAAATTATGTTCATAGCACATAATCAAAAACTGTTGAAACTGCTACGCGTAGAGAACCATGCTAAACGTATATACTAAGGCACTATTTAATTTATTTTGACCAATTCTTTTCTATAAACTCTGTCAAAATACTAAACTTAGCTTTCTTCCATCCTAAGGGGTATAATATTTTGCATAGTACTCAAAATATTAGTTTAAATATATAAATCAGGCAGTCAGCATGAGAAAAAATAAACACCTAATTAGTAATAATACCGTATATTAGAATCCTTGTCACATACGTAAATAAAATGACTCGTATAAAAATATATTTTTCTTTCTAAAACCTATTAGATTAAAAAAAAATACATATGCCAAATCATAACTAAGGTTATAATACAAACCTTTGTTTTTTTATCAATGTTTTGAATCATTAATATAATTTGAATTCAAAGTTCTTTTTAACGACGATCACGTGCTATATAGGCGATGAGATTCATTGGTAGTTATTTGTATCCCACTTATATTATTATTATTATTATTATTAGCACCGCGTCTTACTACCCGTTCGGGTTATACGCACTTACGCTCATGTGTAATGGTAGGGTGATTGTGAGATGAAATGGAGGACCTACAGTTTAACGTGGAATCCGAACCACGGTGGAGGCCTGGCATTCCCTATACCACTTGTAAATTGAGACACAATTTCAATAAATTATATTATATAATAGCAAAATGTATTTCTTAAGTATAATATGACTGACTCCTACTCATAAGTCTGGGATTCAATCATTGCTGGCTGCTCTAGCAACGTTTATTTTTGCATGATGAAGGTTTAACATAATTTTTTTTAGTATCACGTCTTACTACCCGTTCAGTGTTAGAGTTGAGGAAGGTTGAATCTACCGTATCTACGTGGAGAGAGAGAGTGGAAATCCATTCAGGAAAAATCTCGACCCGCCTGTCATCATCAGCAGTTTAGTGTGTTGCTAGAATGACGCCTTAGACCACGCAGCCACCAAAACAGGTTTTACATCAATTATTTGTGCGATTGCTTTTGAAGTTCTTTAAAAGTTTACTCTTATACAATACAGTATTCTTATGAAGAGCCTTTTACGATAAACAAACATATTTTTTGAGGCCGAAGTTGATAGTATTTGACTATATTATTAGTATTATTTTATATATATTGATAATATTTATTAAGAATGATAGCTGAAGATCACATGTCCCGAAGCATGAATACATGGTATTAGATCTAGTAACTTTTCTAACCATCATGTAAGGCACTTCCTATTAAAATTGGACTATATACGGTTTTAATAAATATAATAGCAAGATCTTGACTTTGAGGGGTATTTATTAACTATTTAATTAATGTGTAAGTATGGTATGTCATGTCATTCCTAAAGAGACACTCTCATAGATTACGTAGCTTCGTATCATGTTCTAAACTTATTTACCTTCATGTCACTGTTGTTGACAGTGAGTTGTTTCATTATTATCTTAAGATAAAACGTTAAGTAAACATTGAATTTCCTTGCAGGCTTCTAAACGCTTCTTTAACCGGTGTCATTATCATCTCCTGACATTGCCGTTCAAGTCTTTTATGCTCCAAGTTTTAGTTTGTCATGTAAATACAACCCTTTAGTCTCTTAAACGTTGTCTCAAAAATGAATATTTACGTAAATCACACTTAGGAGTGCTCACGGACTAAATATCAAGCTCGTCTAGTAACGTTTTCCGATAGCAAGGAGGATGAAGTTAAAATACCGGCCAGTTATACTGACGATGTTTATTTTATAAATGACTACCCGCTCTCCTGTCTCACAAATTTAAGCAGATTTCCTTTAAATTATTTCTTTCTCATCCCAACCTCATTAGAGTAAATACATTTGGATAGCCCGAACGGGTAGTGAGACGTGGTACACAAATATTTGGTTTACGTAATGTGAGCTTTATAAATTATGGGGTGACCTGGCGGTCTAGGGGTAAGGTGTCAGACTTCTATGCTGGCGGCCGGGGTCCAATCCTCGGTCCCGGCACAGATTTATCTGATTACCAAACCCTTCCTTCACCTCTGACAAGACATCTTGTGAATGTGGGGAATGCCAGGCCTCCACCGTGGTTCGGATTCCACGTTAAACTGTAGGTCCTCCATTTCATCTCACAATCACCCTAACATTACACATTAGCGTAAGTGCGTATAACCCGAACGGGTAGTAAAACGTGGTGATAATAATAATAATAATAATAATATAAATTATGTAAAATAAACATACCACTCGCATCGGGGGTCACATGGTCTAAAACGTTATTATCGTGTTAGAGTGGATTGCCAGTGAAGAGGAGATCAAAATGTGAATTTTGGTCCGGTGTACTGAGGTTATTTAGTTCTGAAATTTTTCCAATTTTTCCTTCCAGGCAAATTCGGGTATATTTTCTATAAAATTCTACCTTTCTCACTCCCATCCTATTAGCGTAATTAATGTATGAATTAACCGAACTGATTCTAAAACATGGGGAAATAAATGGTACGAGTCGTCGCATAGAATTTATCACCTCTTATTCTAAAAAAAAGGGAGACATATTTTACTTAAAACTCGTAATATATGTGAAATGATTAAGTGTCCGACCCAACATTCGGGTCTTCGGTTTCGGCTTCGGCCACCTTCGGCAAAATAATCGGCTTCGGCCAAAATTAGACCGAAGGTTTCGCCGAAGCCGAAGGTTAATTTAACTTACCTTACATAATGTACGCTCGTGGATGCGGTGTGGGAGCGGTCACGTGACAAGTGATAACCGACAAGTCACTGCATGTTGGATCTAAGCGCCTGGTCGGTAGCCAATAATGGTGACACATGGTTCGTGTTTACTATAATCTAGTGTTACTATCAGATATATTAAAAACTGACCTCAATATGTCGATGGGCCTTTAAACCCTAATAATAATAATATTAAAAACTTTCCCCTCAAACCATGACTAATGTAATTAATTATTATGTACATAAAAGAAAACTGATTAATTTTTTTAGTCGGGACTGGATGACAATAAAAAATAATTTAGTCCCTTTTTCAAAGCCAAATATTAAGATGTGTGATTGATATTTTTGTCATATTTTTATTTTGTATTTACATTATTTTGTATAACAATTTCGTAAATGTATTTTAATTAATTTTATTAACAATAAAGAATGTGACCTTTTAGTTAAATAAACACGATGTTAGATTTAAAATGCAACAGAAATTGCATCAAACTTAAAAATAAGGATTTTTCAAAATATATGCGATTTTTTAGGCTTTGGCAAAAAAAAATGACCTTTTGTCGGACACTAGTAATAATACATTGTCGCGGAAGCCAAAGAGAATAAATGAAGTAATATACACTGTTATAGGGAAAAAAGTAGCTCCCTTTTCACCAAAGAGCATAATCAACTGCCCACTTACCCGATATTAATTTAAGAAATATATTTGCCAAAAGCTCAGGTTATATAAAAATGTATTTCGAATAAAATATGTTTATATTTATTAGTCTTACTAATTTGAAATGACAAGTTATTTAATATCTTGAGTATTTACGGAGATATGATCAAAGTTGGAAATGTACGCTAGTGTAAATTACCCTCAAAGTCATTTTAATGGAATAATGAGAGGATACATTTTATTTATAATATTAAATAAGAACTATTTACTAGTTTTAACTAAAATCGCTAGAGCCAGTTTCAAGCCAACCAATTTTTCCTCTTTTCACCGTTAAATAAACTATCCTTAATTCTAGGGGCTAAGGACCGTTCTCGAATCGAATTGAAGAACGGTATTTAGACTCGCTTTCAAACGAAGAGGGAAGTTAAAAGGCAGAGCTTTAGAATATAAAGAAGAATCGGAAAGTTCTGTATTTATTCCACAATAATAACTACATAATATAATAGATATGATGTATCAAAATATAAATAAATACTTATATACAAACTGTTATTTTAAAATAAATACAATTAAACTTATGTGCTATTTTATACACTTTTAAATTGATTTCATTCAATGAATTCTCTCTCTTGTTAACATTGCTACGATATTTTTTTTTCATTTTTATCGTAAATAAATATTTGGCTTTGAACTTAACTTTACAAAAAAAAAAACAACTCGACACCCGCACGTGAGCTAACGTATATTTTCACAAACTCGCTTGACGATAACACCACACCGATCTGCCGAATGTCCTCGAACTTGCCCGGAAATAACCGATGAGACAAAACCTCGCCTGAAAACCCTTAGTTGGCAACATAATTTCTTTCACTATGGTTATTTTTATATCCCATATATTAGTTAACAGATTCTATCATCAAATATGCTGGCCAATTTTTCAGCCCCTTCTAATAGAGATAGAAGGGGTAAACTTTGTAAAAAAATTCTAATTCGCCTGCCAATGCATTCTATTAAAATTTGAGCTAGCTCTATCACTAATTACATAATTTTTATATACCTCGCTTCTTTCCTCTGTCATCAAAATTTTCGATCACTTTTTCAACCACATTTAATAGGAATAAATCGTCACAACTTTGTACACATTTCTAAATCACGTGACACTGCATTCTATTAACGTTTTTAAGTTTTTTTTTAGCGTATGGCATTACTGATTGGGAGGGACATTACATCCAGTTAGTTCGCCTGTATGTAGACTATTCACCTCTATGCTGGCACAGAGTGTTGCCCAGGGTACACCTATGGAGGTTATCTACACATATCCGCAATGAGATGATGATGATGATGATGATGATGATAGTGAATATGGAGCCAGTGAGAGTCTTAAACCTAATGTACCAATCCCTGGTGACCATTGGGATAACTCTTCTTTAAAAAAAATACCTAAAATACCAGCCGGGAATCGATTCCTGGACCCATAGGTTCATAGTCAGGTGCATGGACAACTATACCACTGGTCCGTATAGTTAATTAAATCAATAACCCGGGGCAAAGTGTAGCCATTGCAGATCATATATAAACCTATGTATCAGTTATCCTAGATTTATACCTGACCTGGATTTTGTACGTTATCTTATCTTTTCAAACTTATCCTATTTAAGTTTACATAACTAAAAAATAAAAAATATATAAAACAAGTTTATCAAAAATATACCTTACGCCGATAAAATACTCCTGCAACATAAATAAAGTACACGAACATGACCTACATTAGGCACGACGGGACCCTCGGAAGGAGCTAGTGAGGTGAGGTATTCCAAGTTGTAGGAGTAAGTACCACACCCCTTGAATTTTATCGGAATAAGGTATATTTCTGAGAGAAAAAAAAAGTTATTTTACATCTTGATTGTTTAGTTTTTAATGGCACAAATATTTAGGCGCCAATCTAATCAATCACTCCTAACTATTTTCCAAGACTCATCTTGACGCGATTATACGACTTGTCCGGTGAGACTAGGCCAGGAGGTACCGTTGTGTGCCATTAGCATGTACACCAGACAGTAAATAAGGGCCGTCCGAAGCTCCTACAGTAGAGGCTATTGGATTGCTCTCGTCCGTCGCTGTTTGCCCAGACGGCAATCGCCCACCTTCTTAAGTGGCGACCATGTAAGATTACGCACCCCAGTAATGAAGTTTGTTCGCAAACATCCTCACTTCGCGTCTCTCTCCGGCTGAACGTAATCCAGTTCCATTACTCCTCAACATACACCGCACTGTTGGACGGGAAAAAGTGGGAGTAGGAGGAGAACCAAGGAAAAAAGAGACGAGGAGTCAACACTACTTCATTTTTCTTTTAGCAACGCGTCTTACTACCTGTTCGGGTTATATGCCTATGGACTTATTAAAATGGGTCAGTGATTAGGAGGGCTTAATTTAGAAGAAATTCACCCATATTCACATGGAGAAAGAGTGTAAAAACCACCCTCAGTTCACCCGAACAGGGTCAATCCCTGATTTCCTTGTCTTCAGCAGTCTAGTCCAACAAGAAAGTAGCACGTTAGACAACGCGGCCACCGAAGCGGGTCACTACTTCATTCCTTCGAATAATTACGTGATACCCGCTTAAGTGGCCGAATGGTCTAAGGCGTCACTCTCGTGCTAGACTAGCCTGCTGATGAAGGGAAGATAGGGATTTGAATCTCAGTTGGGTCTACTGAGAGTTCATTTACTTTTTAAATTCTATCTACTTTATCTTTTTTAATTATTTATTTGAAGTATTTAACGTGCACTTTATTAACTGAATGATTATATCAGCACATGAGAATGTCTATGAGCGAGAGCGAAAACCCCCACTACTTTTTTCCAGGAAAGGTATTTTCATAATCCTCCAGGGTTCTTTTACATGCCACAATCCACATGGGACCGATGGCTTTACTTCCCCTCCGAAGGAAATTGTGCTACAGATTTTTATCACTCAGGAAAAATCCGACCACAACTGGGTTTGAACCCATGAACAGCGGATCATGAGGCGAGCACCTTACACTAAGACCACCATTACCACTGCCTCTTTAGTCTTATTATAATAGTACATCCTGAAAGAAGAGCCAAACGTGGAATATATAAATTTAGTTTTTGTGAAATTATATTTAGGTAGTTTTGGCAAAAATATAATAATAAAGAACTTACTCTTATGTTTCCTAGATATGCTACTTAAGGCGGTTTGTGATAGCATACAAACAATTATATCTTGACAATCCTTCATCCATGAACAAACATTACATCTCTTTAGTTAAGTTGGCACGGAGAAGTAAATCTTGTATAAGTAGGATACTTTCAGAGTACCATTTTTTTTTTTCGTTCCAATTTCTGATTACTTTTCACTTAAGGCTTTATTAAAACCGTTTCACTCTATTTGCGCTAAGTAAATTACTTATTTTATCTCAAATCTTTCGAGATCTATCCAAGGAAAAAACAATTAGAGGAGAGTTAGGTAATGAAGGAAATATTAAAATAAAATATACCGACGATTTAAGACGATTCTATAACACTATATTATCAAAAAATATTACATTTAATACTTAGGGTCAATGTCGGTCACTTACGAATTTATGAACGTTTTGAGGATTTTTTTCTGAATAATTTTAATAATCCTATTTTAAAAATAAATTTGCAATAACTATTAAGGTAAACATTTTCTAGTTTCATCCAAAGATAATGATTGTATCCTATTAGCACTAAGATTAAAATAATGTCTAGTTTTTTTTAGTGGGTGAGGGGATCTAACCTAAAATTACACGCATTCATTCACAAAAATAATCATATATCAAAACTACCATACACTTTCAAGTTCTCTGCCTAGATTCCTTAAATGTAATAGCCTATGTATTGGACACCCCTAACATCACACTGCAGCGTAATTCAAGAGGACTGTGCTATATTTTCACTAATTCCAATTAAACCGATGTATATCAATAAAATGAGTCATCTGTGGGAATTTATGTCCAACCCACATAAAATTTGTATTTTCTAAAATAAAAAACTGAGTTATTTATATATATATATATATATAATATTTGGGACCTATTTAACTTTATCTTGAAGTCAATAAACTTAAAAGAAGTTTTCCCTGTGAATTTGTTCACCGATACATACGGAAAAATTCTACACGTCACTAAATTGCAATAAAGTGAGTTCGATCTTTTTGAATTCGTTTTGTAATTTATTATCAAAACATAAATCTGTTAAAATTAATCCTAAATGAATAATCTGATGTTGGATTTTTCTTCAAAAATATAGTTCTTTATAAAAGAAATGAACTTTTAGTTTTGGCAAGTGGTTTTTATTTTCATCTGCTCACAACCAACAAATAACATGTTTAAGTTTAACGTGTCATTTAATAAACATGGATTTGGATAGTTCTTAGAGCAAATAAAAATGAACCAAGTAACAAATGTTGTTTTAATATTTAATTTTAAATCAAAAGGTTTAAATTAATACTTTATACTTTACTTTTGTCACTCCGTAAGAGAACGTTTCCCAGGAAGGGGAGCTCAAATAAATATAACATTCTAGAGAATATTAATAATCCTTGCAGTCATACCTTAAACATGGTTCTAGAATAGAGTGACCATTTCCTACCCATGCCAACCAGGGACGAAAACTATAATATATAATAATTAAAAATAACATTAATAATCATGTTTTTATTTTGCATAAAAACTATCACAATAAATATTCATAATAAGTAATCAAATGACCAAGGAAGAACTTCAGAAATCAGTACTAAAAATCATATAGATATAGTATAAAATATATAAGCATAAATAATTCTTACCCGAGGAACAATATATATATACATTATTTATATTTTAATGATATTTTCCTGCTGACTTATTTAAAAAGAATCGTCGTTGCTTTCAATTTTGTTTTTGAACTCTTCTCAAGAGTACACTAAATTACATCTTGTTAAAATCATTGCTTTCTATGTTTCGACGCTTAGTCGTGTTCTTTCTGCGCTCCACAAATTATTAATGATGGAAAAAATTCTTCACGTGGCTGCATTTGTCCCTGGAAGGCATAAACCTAGTTCAACAATTTTTTTTTTTTTAATGTTTCGAAAGGAATGTCTTTGCTTGAAAAGTGTTTGAAAACTTAATCCACTTGTAAATTCAGTGTTTTTTCATTCCATTCTAAAAGTTTGTCATCAGTGACATAGTACTTGAGATACGAATTCTCATTGAACAGATAATTTTCCACTGATGACTCATTTATTTTTAAATATTTTATCGCATGTTCTATTGTTTTTTCAAAGCAATTCCACTTAACTTTACTTTTCAAATCAAGCCATTTAAAATGTTTACTTTCATCAAACGGTTTTCCACACAGTTCCAGATAGGAAACACAACTTTTTTTAAATTGCATAATGTGGTCAAAAAACCATTCTCTTTTTTTTCCCACCCTTGTCAACAAAATTGATCAACATTGAATTTAAAGTGGGTGGAATAAATTTACTATAAATTCTTTCTCTACATCTAACAAACAATTTGTCAATTTTGACTGAAATTTCCTTGTATTTTTTCTCTCTTTTAATTGATTATGTAAAAAAATATAACCAAAACTTTAATTTCTCGTCATTGAAAAAAATTCCAAACTTGTCGGAAATTTTTTGCAGGAAATAAAATATGACTTCAACTGAACATGTGTGGAATGCCAGGCCTCCGCTGTGGTTCGGATCCCACGTTGAACTAACTATAGGTCCTCCATTTCATCTCACAATCACCTTACCATTACACATTTGCGGACGTGCGTATAGCCTGAACGGGTCGTAAGACGCGGTGCTATTATTAATAATAATAATAATAATAATAATAAAAATAATAAAACTGAACAGATCTCTTTCATCTGCAGGCGTTAGCGCTAACCATTTAGTTTTGCCCAATTGTACGATACCTGACTTCAGCATCATCGAAAAACTGAAGCGACTTGACTTGAACAGTTAAAATATAAAAATGTCTGTGAATTTTGTTAATGATGGGATCTATTTCAACAGGAAGCAGCAGTTTCAATAGCATTGTGAACTATGTGTGGAGTACAACCTACTCCAACTATTGGTCAATTTAATTGTTCATTTAAGCGTGAAAATACGTTATTAATTTTGTCCCTTTGCATTTGAGACAACCAAAATTGGAATTTGTGTTGTCCACGCAATATTCTACGATCTTATTTGTCAAGTCGTTCTTTTTAAAGATTTCTAAAAGTGAATTTGAAATCTTTTCTGATGTTTCACTAAGAAGGGAGACCAAATCAAGCACTTTAGTTTGAATGCTTTCCTTGAAATCAAAGTATCTGATTAAAGTAGGAAATAATTTAAACATTTTGTGATTTGAAGCATCGGAATATATGTAACTTTACTTTACTTTACTTTTTACTTTACTTTACTTTACGGAGTGTTGATGTTCTCGGATAACCCATGAACGGCGCTGGTTTCCCGGTTAAACGGGGTCAGTGTAACTGCACTTTTATAGGTGGGGGAGGTTATGCGGCAAAGATGTTTTAGCCACGGTACAGTTTTGTATATAATAAGTTTTACACTCCTTCTAATTTATACAACATTTATATATATTACAATAGACTGATTTGATTTCGACATGGTTTTTTTATTTGTTAAATTATGATAATTTAATCATTTATAAATAAAATATATTCTTTTAGCTTTAAAATTATCAACTTTTGTATGCTGATTTACAACATATTTTTATGTAATTTAAATATTAAGTGTGTTGCAAAACTTTTGATAGTAAAAAATCGTTACCTATTTATTGCACATGTTAAAAGTTTCAGCTTGCACGGTTTATTAGTATAATTTGAAAATAATGAACATAATGTTGCGGTTCATGTGTGTCCTACAGTAATTTTTTAAAACCAAATTAAACCTCCGTGATTTCAAAAATTAGTTGATGAGGACATAAAACGTATTAAGATAACTATTTTATTTTATTATTAATTTACAGCAATTTTACAAACATTAAAAAAATTAAAGATAAATAGTATGAGGAAACAAACTGTATCGAATCAATTAGTTAAATAATTATAATGTGTAAATATATATTTAACTTTGTTTCAGTTATAACATATTAATTAAAGTACAACATTTTTTGTGTTATATCAAAACCCTAAAATTTTTACGAACGCAGAGATTAGAACAAGAATCTTAGCATCCAAAATTGATTCTTCACCCATTCATCTTTATTGTATTATAGTATCAGACATTTATAACCTTCATGCCAGAGAAATAACTTTCGACGTTTTATCAGTTTTTCAGCAAAGGGGTCAGAGAGGGTGGTGGGGACAAAAAAGGGGGGTGAAGAGGGTAAATTCAACTTTTTCCTAAATCACCGCAAGTTCGCCCCCTTATGAATAAAAATGTATTGGACACACAAAGTGACTGTGAGCTGTTTATATCAGCAAGAAGTTGAGGGCTGGAGGGAGGAATGGAAGCGAAAGGAGGCAAAGAGAAAGAGAGAGAGAGCTATATGAAGATAGCTTGTATCGTGGTAGCAAGAGTGGCATAAATCGCTATTGACTGTATTAACATTATACTTTAATTAACAGTGTTAGATATATACATCTTTTGAAATACATCTTACTATCTATATGGGCTATTCGCATTAATTACACTAATAGAGTAAATATTAGGAATCTTCCCACATTTGTGTAGAGGTAGATTGAGAAAACACTTATAGTAAGAAAATAAAGCACCGTACACGCAGCTGGGATTCGATTCCTGACCTCCCAGCCACCATCTAGATGAACTTGACGTAAGTCCACATGCCACCGACTTGATCTATATCCATACAAATTTTATTTTGTAACCTAACTATTTTTAAACCACTTTGGTGGCCTCATGGTCTAGGGCGTTACTCTCACGGTATATTAAACTGTATATTACTGGGAGATCGAGGTTCGAATCTTGGTTGGGTGCACTGCAGATGGTTTTTAAAAATTGTTTCCCAGTCTCCCTCCAAGAAAATAGGGGTACACTTTCTCTAAATATAACCTTCCTAATCCCTGGAACCATTAAAGTAATTAGTAAGTAAGTGTATAATCCGAACGGGTAGTAAGACGTGGAGCAAAAAAAGCCCCCCAGCCTTCTCAGGGTAGAATCCGGTGCATTTTTTAAACTGTTTTTCTCATGGGACTAAAATGTAGTGCCCCTTTTCTAATGTTGACATCGTACGGCCAAACCCTGCTTGAGGTGAGGGAATTTAATCACAGCCGGGTGTACTGAGGGTAATTTTTTTCTTTGATGGCTTTTCACCCTTTGTCCTTTCAAATGTGTATACATTTACTTTGAAATTCTTCCTTTGTAATCCCTACCACATTAATGTAGATATGAACAAGCCAGGACGGGTAATTAGACCTGGTGTGATAAAAATAGAAAAGACACACGTAAAATTTGAGTCAATTCACAACTAGAGACCCGCCTCGGTGTCGTAGTTGGCTAACGCGCTAGTTGTGTTGAGTTTGACTGCTGAGGACGGGGAGATCGAGGTTCGAATCTCGGTAGGGTGAACTGAGGGTGGTTTTTCCTAAATGGTTTCCCACTTTCCCTCCACACAAATGCGGGTTCACTTCCTCTAATCCAACCTTCCCAATTCCAAATCCATTAGCATAATTAATACTTAAAAAGCGTTTAACCCGAACGGGTAGTAAGACGCGGTGCTAATATTATTATTAATTCACAACTAGAAATTGACCTGCTTCAGTGGCCACATGTTCTAAGCCCTAAGACATCACTCTCGCAATATACTAGACTGGGGGAGATCATGGTTCGATCCCGGTCGGATCTACTGAGGGTTTTACATTAATGATTTCCCTCTTTCTCTATGCAAATGCTGATATTGTCAATCTAAATTCAACCTTCCTTATTCCTAGTCCCCTAACGTAATTATTACATAAGCGTATAAACCGAACGGGTAATAGGAAGAGGTGCTAAGATGAAAAAACTCGAGAAATTCTATTAAAATTAGACATAGTTTCTTATATTCTGATCATTTTTGTAGAGTTGTGTCACTTTGCACCAATGGAGAAGTTTGAGGCTGTGTAAGAATAGGGTTAGAAAGAAGCAGCCGAGAGAGAGAGAGCTAAAGAGAAGGACGTGGGAAGAAGAGAGATTGCGCAAGTGATGGAGACCGCGCCATATTTCAAAGCGGTGCTGACTCGAGCACTTTAAGGCAGGTTGTATTATGAGGGGAGTCTCTTATACAATGGGTATTGATATGTTCATATAAAATGTTGGAAATATGCTTGGGAAGGAAGAAAGAGAGAGAGAAGCTCGAGACTACTTTCATCAGCGCAACTTCACGTGGTTTGCGTGGGGGTGGTTTTTTTTCTTCTGAATGAGGTAGTCGGGTTCGTTATAAAATACAGTGCATAAATT
The DNA here is from genome assembly GCA_901482245.1 of Timema douglasi. NCBI lineage: Eukaryota > Metazoa > Arthropoda > Insecta > Phasmatodea > Timematidae > Timema > Timema douglasi. Next base: position 57,351 of record CABEEJ010000981.1, on the reverse strand, counting down.
TAAAGAATAATTTAACTGAAATATCGAATTTACAATTTTTTTATTTTTTCCTGTGTTGGAAAAATAGCTTCTGTAATACACTGTCGTTGTGCGATAATACATTTTGAAACATCTAGAAACCAGTTGACATGAAACTGTGGTCTTTTACACCCTATCGACGATAGAATATGTGATGACATCTAACAGAAGGTTCTTTGTTGTAAACATCGGCTTAAAGTAGCTAATGTCAAACTATTTGTAAATTAGGGTGTTCGAAAACAAGATGATTAGGAAGGTTTTGGGTCCAAACAAAAAGAAATGAGGCTACTGGAAAGTGTAGGAGGTTTCATAATTATGAGTTACATACCTTGTACTCATCACAAGATATTGTTAGGATAATCAAGTATCGTGGTTTACGATGGGCAGGAAATGAAGCGTGGATGGGATATTCTAGAACCATGTTCAAGGTACTGACTGGTAAACCCGATGGGAAGAGACTATTGGTAAGATCTATACGCAGATGGAAGGATAGTATTAGAATTTACCTGAAAGTTATAGGCTGTAATGAGGTGGACTGGATAGAACTGATTCAAGATAGGGATAGGTGGTGTACTAATGCCATAGGGTAAGTAAGGCTGACATTAGTCACGTTCAGCCAATAATTGTAATAAATAGCATTTTATAGCTGTAACTTACCGCCTCTCCTACCGGAGATAGGGTATAGGTACTATTACAATACATCCCTTGACAAGCCCGAACTATAACCACTGCTATTACTAATACTATTACTACTACTACTAAATTCTAGTTTGTGAGCTCGTGTGGGTCGGACGTGTCTGCTCGACTCTGCGCGGCCTGTGTAGGCCTACTGTGTTTAGCGTACACAGTCGAAAGCGTCAAGTGATGAAATTGTTAAAACTAAGCTTACTTTTTTGCATAATAAATTATTCGCTATGTTGAAATGAGTAGATGTGATGAAAATCTACCTCCAGACGGGGATTGTGTAAAGTGTCACAAATGTGACAATTACTATAATTACGAGTGCTCTGGGCTATCTGAATCGACATACCGAGGAATGACACTAATAAGGCAAAATACATAGAAGTGCTCATCGTGTAGATCTATATCATCATCCCACACAAATATTAAAGTGGATGAAGACTTCAAGACATCAATCCAATTGATGAGAGAAGAACAAAAGAAGTACTATGAAAAACTAGAAAATCACATGTAAACGCTATCTGATTTCTATGATGGCATGAGAAAGGAAATTAAAGAACCGTTGGACAATAATAGGGACTTAACAAAAAAAAAACTGTATTATACGAGGAAAACGAGCAAAAAGACAAGACAATTCAATATATTGAAAAACGATTTAATCAAATTAACCAACGGAAGAAATATTAACTTAGAAATTCATGGAATAGAAACGCGCACACCTGAAGATTTGTGTACAGTCATGGAAAGTATACTGTCTCCCTTAATTAAGCACGCTCACCTCTCTTCTTTAGTGTGTGGTGAAAGGGGAACAAGGAATTGATATCCAGTGAAATATAATAACTCTAAAAATAAGGATAGCCTTTAATGATTATAATTATTGATCATAACGGATTCCAGATATTATGTTCTTAATAATATAAATGAAAATTTCCAATAACAAGCGTTCACATATAAGAATTAAAAATTAAAAAACCCATTAATAGCATAAATGAAAATCCCCAATAGCAACAGTTCACATAAAAATATTAAGGATAAAGAAAACACTAACATTAATATCATAAATGAAGATACCCAATAACAATTAATGACAATGATGACTTAACGAACTGCGATAAAACCAACAAATGCAATAATGCCCCTTACCCTTAACATTAAAATAATACTCCAAAGAAATGTATTGTAAGCAAGATGTTCCCCAGTAGCATTACAAGTGCTCTACAAGTAACTAAATTATAATAGGAGAGATAATCAAAACATAAACCTTTCACCACCTTTTTTTCCAAACATTAATTTTCCAAAACACGCAGGCCGAAATATGAGGTTAAAGAAAATAGTATAATTTAACTCACCGAGTTCATTTTACCACCAAATAGAATGATTAAATCAAAACCTTACTCTCTGTCACTAGGTGAGTGATCACACCGAGTACAAAAAAATGCATAGCCTCCACAAAATGGTAGATTAGACGAGGAAATCATGACCAACTCTCCAACTCCAAGAAGCCTTTTTTCCGCGTCTCTCTCAAAAAAAGCCCCACACATTGTATCAAACCGCCAAAAGGTGGCAAAACGTTAATGTTTTTTTTAAACCTAGTTCTTACATAAAAATAAACAATGACTATTAAACATATGAAAACCAAAGAGAAATTAATTTAGATCACTAATAATGAAAACAAAGGAAAATTAATGCGTAAATTAATGGTGTCAAAGAAAATAGTTCTAAAGTTATCAAAGTCAGTGTCACCATCTGTCGATCTTGCAAAAACACTCAACCCCGACCCTCCCCCCTAACAATGCATATCAGACTATCACACGTTATAAAGTGTAAATTAGATATAAAAGGTAATTGCTTAGATTGATCACATGCTATAAAACCGTGTAATTGCTTGACATTCACGCAAGTTGAGACTATCTTGGGCTAATGATTGATTCTCATATAAAATGGAATATTCACATAGACATAATGAGTAGGAAACTAAGAGTGGGAATGGTTAATATAATCTGTATAATAAAACAATATATTACATTTGATATTCTAAAAAATAGTGTATCAAGCGCTAATATAATCACATCTAGGCTATAGTATTACTTCCTGGGGTAATACAAGTTATTTATATTTAGATCAATTAAGAAATATTCAAATTAAAGTTCTTAAAATAATGAATTAAAACAATAATAGTACCAAAGTCATGAATAAGGATTCTATTGACAGTAAAAAACATATACAACTATAAAATAATAATTCAGTACGACTACTCAGAAACATATAAAGTCAGACATGCTCAAAGTCACAATACCAGGAAACGACAGTACAGAATACTTTTATATATGAATAAATACGGAAAACAACACATGAAATAATAATACCAACACTTGTTAACATGATACTGGATACCCTTTTGGGAATAAATAAAATATCAAAAGTAAAAAGAGAACTAAAAAATGGCTAACTGGCTCACAGACTTCATGAAATAATAATACTAGATTGAATAAAATGAAAAATAATCTATGAAATGGACTCTTGACTGATTTTCGAATATTAAATAAAATATAAAATGTAATAAATGTAAGGAACTAAATTAAGTATTAGAATTATGTTAGTTGTAAAACTAGATTTAAAGGAATGAAATGTATTTATTATATATTTACACTATTACATGTATGTATGACATTTATGGTGAGGCACCAGCTGACAAGCTACATTGTGCTTAGCTGAACTATGATTAATGATTAAAAATATGTACTCCAGATACAAAACAAACTATTACTCTTACGACTAATATTACTACTATTACTACTACTAGTAATATTACTATTACTGGCTATAAACGACTGACATTAAAAGAGAATGACTTAACATAATTCCAACTAAAAACAAATGTAAGTATCATTATACATTTACGTCAAGATATATTAGATAAGTTTTCATCTCAAAGCAAACAAAACTAAAGAAAAACACAAATCTTAAAAACAGGAATTAAAACCAATCCCGCTTTCTTTTTGTTTATAGATGTATAATATGATATATAACAAAATTACATGATTAATTACTATAAAACATGTACTAAATTAACCTAGATTTAAAAAAAAATTCATTCAAATACGCAGTGCATATCAAGCCTAAAAATGAGAACATTTGGTAAATAAAAGGACCAAAGGAAACGTATAATAATCTAATCCAAATGAGACCATGACCGTGTCGTCTTGGATCGTTTCAAAAGTGATTTCCCAAGGTCACGGTCCAGCACGGTACGAACACAGTCCCAATACAGTCCATCAGTGTGAATGTAGATGATGTCGCCTTAAGAGCCAATTTCCGAGCAATTCATTTGCTGGTTTGCATGACCAACTTAACGTAGCCTATACAGCCTCGTAAATACATCGCAGGAACAAGGGACTTGTTTTATTTTGTAAAGGAAGGATGTAAAAGTTAGAGTTAGACCTGTTTCTAACGTTTTCTTTTTGAAGTTATACTTCATTAGGCGCGTTATGAAAAAATGATGAGAGTGAAATTTTAAGATGCGCGCGCATCACTGTAACACAAAATTAACAGGTTGAAGCTAAACCGCTCATTAAGTCTCGAAAAAAAAAAGCTACCAACAAAATAGAAATAGAACCTCTGTTAGTCGCGCATGTTGGTACGCTCGTCGCCTCTGATCACTGTTTTCATATATATAATATTTATCCACATGTTTCTAGTTTCTACATTCACAACACGTGTTTTAGTTTCATACAAGTGCGAATTATATATGTGCTAATAAATTATATTCAGTAGTGATTTAAATTGAATATTTTGATTAATATTATTTACTATTCGTAAATATTAGTGAAAAACAATTGTGCTTATAGACTTTTTCAAGTGCTCCAATATAATTGAGGTTAACTATCCGTATGTATTATTTATTTATTTAATTTTTCAAATTTAAACTGAACTTTATTGACTGTGTTGACTATCCTTTTCCAGTCTTTTTATCATTTTATTGTAATTAATTATTTGCATCCAATTAAAAACTATTTTTTAATGATGCCAAAGAAGTATAACTTCTCACGCGCGTACATAAGTACACACACACAGATTTTTTTATTTAATTTATTTTTTATCATTTGTGAAAATATTCTAAAATTGACTATTTTTGACACAGCCCCACTCCCAGTCCCAACCCAATTATCTGACCCTTGTTTTGAAATTTCAGACGCTTCCGGTTATTTGTTGTTGTCCCTATACCTTTAAGTAAATAGTTCACTTTTATACCATAAGGGAAATATTATATTATATTAGCTTTGAAATTTTCAGAGATGACACCCATATTCCCATTTTCCAATCTTTCATTTTGAAATTTAGTTTGTTTTAATAATATTCAAGGTTTAGCTTGTAACAGGCTGACAAATTTAAATCTTTAACCACAATGAGAAGTAGTTTTTAATATAGATTTTGTAAATCCCCTCCATATATTTAAAAAAAAACCAATTAGAAAATTTAAATATTTACTATTTGGGTATTTGGCACTACATTTCTGACAATTTTTTACCATCGCATCTAAAAACTTTGTTTTCTGTTCACACCCCCCTTCCTATTTTCCATAGTTCCATTTTAAAATTTAAAACTATCAGATTTCATGGTACGATACAGGGTCTGTATTCTTGAGTGCATTTTTGAGCATCTCATATGGTTTTCTAAGCAAAGTTAATTGGGAAAACCATACGATATAGTTTTGAAAGTATTAAAGAATACATCCCCAGTTATCTTTCTGCTGAATCTTGTTATATACCACACTGGTAAGTAGGTGTTTCAATTAGTTTTGAAATTATGGAATACACCCTACCCCATTTCACTGACTACAACTTTGAAATTTAAGTTTTTAGATGTTATTTGAATATCTAGAGTAGTATTTCTACAGGTTTGCTAAATTTTATTGTTCTATATCACATAAAGTGATTTGTATATTTATTGCCCCCGCGCTCCAACTTCCCGGAGAAATATTTTTAGATTTCCCGTATATAAACTTTTCTGGCATGGGGTAAAAAAGAGCAAAAAATGTAAAAAGGTATAGCTTATCAATTTGTTTTTAAAATGGGGTTAAAGAAGGAAAATAAAACGGGTAAAAGGTGTAAAACAGTTTAAAAGGTTAAAAGTGCAGACAGGGTAATAAACAAAAAAAGAACAAAGGGGAAAAGAGGATTTTATCTTAGGGTAGAGATATTAAAATTTGTAAAAAGTACAAAAGGGACAGAAAAATTAAAAGGGGTAAAAAGTAGATCTAATAAAAAAAATAAGAATTGGGTACCCCTTTTATCCCATTTACCTCTTTCCTTCCGTTTACGTTTTTTGCACTAAATGTGATTTTTGCCCTTTTAGTCCTTTATAACATTTTTACACTCTTTGCCATATTGGCACTTTTACCCCTTTTGTTCTCTTTCCTCATTTAACTTTTTTTGCCTTTCGGGAAATTTTTCCTTTTTTCTCTTTTTGTCCCTTTGATCTTTTTCACCTTCTGGTACTTTTGCCCTTTTATTGCTTTTACCCCTCTTGTCCTATCTACCTTTTTTCTAAAACAATTTTTGCCCTTTTTGCCCCTTATTCACTCTTTGAGCATTTGCCCTTTTCTCCTTAGTGCCTCTTTTTACGTCTTTAGCTTTTATATCCTATTTGATATTATTTACTTTTTACCTCTTTTGCCCTTTTGGCACTTTTATCGTTTATATCCCTTTTACCACTTTTACCATTTTTGACCTATCTACCTTTTAAGAAGTTTTTGTATTGTTGGAGTTTTTTCCCCTTATAGCTCTATTAACTCTTTTATTTTTTTTATACTTCGACCCTTTATACTTACTCTTTTTTATTAAATACATTTTTTACCGTTTCGCACCTACATATTCACCTTTTTACATAAATATTTCAGTTTTTCAATCATTAAATCAACATCCAAATTGTTAAATATATCGAAGCATCAACTTATTCAGGTGGTCCTGAATAATTGTAGTTTATTCTTGGCTTGAATCAGTTTACAAAAAGTTCATTCACAAGCGGTACTTGTGACAGGAGTCACGCTAAAATCTTAAATAAACTTGATAAATTGTGAAACTCCATCTTCCACACAGATGGTCTGAAACCATTCCTGAAAGTGACAGGTTGTTAGAAAGTGTACTAAAATATTCATGTTTTCTTAAGCCTTTATTTATCCTTCTAATTCCTTAAAACAAATAATAAAACTTGACAAAACTGAAATAAGCTATGTCAATGTCAAATTTAAACATATTATCTTCGGTTGTAACTTTTTTTTAATCGTTAATAGTACCTTGATAAGGAATTTACACATTTACACGAATTTCAATTTTTCTTTATTTATGAAAAGTATTTGTTTTCCTAGCTGTCGTCTTAGCATCTAAATACTGATCTTTGTTTAACTGATAGGATTTTTAATTAATTTCCTTAAATGTCTTTAAAGTTTTGCTGTAAATCTCATCGAAGAAAGTATCATCAAATGCTGTGCTCTATAAATGTTCATAGCAGTCTAGAGATTCAATTGAGAATGTTAAAATTCTTCGATGATCCTGAGCAGTGGTGAAGGAACCTTATTTGTGTAGGGGGTAAGGAAAAGTAAAAAAAAAATATTTTGGGGGGACTTGACCTCCCACTCCTCCCCAATAAATGTTTGAAAATGGATGTATCTAAAAGTTATTTGGAGTGATCCTATTCACAATTTTTGAATATGGAATTGATTTTATTAGTAGTATTTTCCAGAATTTTTTTAAAATTTGAATGCTTCTATAGGTTATTTTGAGTGATCCTCCTTTAGCAAATTTTTGAAAATTAGTTGCCCTTAGAAGCTATTTTGAGTAGTTCTGATATTGAATTTTTTTAAAAAATTGGATTTCTTTAAAATATATTTAAAGTTGTCCTCCCCTGGGAATATTTGAAATTTGGATGCCCCTTGAAACTATTTAGGATGAGCTTGACCTTATGTTTTTTCAACAACTAGATGCATCTAGAAGATATTAAAGTGGTTTTCTATAGCAATTTAAAAAAATTCTAAATATTTAGATGCTATTTGAAATTATACTAACTTTGAAATTTTTTAAAAATTTGATACTTTTAGAAGCTATTTGCATTTTTTATTGCCTGATTTTAAAAAAAAATTATATCTATAATCTTTTTGCACACATCCCAGAAAAACGTTAAAATTCAATACCTCTATAAACTATTTTTAGTGGTCCTCTACCTGGCACATTAAAAAAAAAAATGGGAAACCCTTAGAAGCTATTTGTAGTTTGATGCAAGTTTATCAGCTTCAATTTTGAGAATATCAGAAGGTGTGAAATACATCTGATTTATTCCAGAAGAGGTAATAACTTCCCCTAAGCCCCACTCCCCGCTTTCGCTATAACTAGTTTGTTGTGGTCCTTACCTACATTTTCGGAAATTATATTCTTTTTAAAGCTCTTTAGAGTAGTCCTCTCTCCCATTTTTTTTTAATTCTCCTAGACGCTATTTGAAGTATTTCTCCTTCCAGACATTTTTAAAATTTTGATGCCTCTAGAAGCCAATATAAAAAATCCTCACCCAGAGTTTTTTTTTAATTTTAGATTTCCTAAACGCTATTTGAAGGGGTCTTCCCTCTGAAATCTTTTTAAATTTGGTTGTATATAGATGTTATTTAGATTGCCCCTCACCTGAATTTTTCTCAAAAATGATATGCCTTTAAAATCTATTTGAAGTTGTCTTCGCTCAGCAATATTTTGAAATTTGGATCTGGTTAGAAGCCTTTTGAGTAGATGCCTCTAGCAGATGGTTTAAGTGATCTTCTACTAGCCAATTTTTAAAAACTAAAGGCTTTAAAAAACTAATAGTAGTGCTTATCGCAAGAAAACTTTTCAAAATTACAACAATCTAAAACTTATCTGGAGTGGCCTTTGCCTAGATTTATTTATTTATTAATATGAACCTAGAAGCTATTTAGAGTGCTCCTTGACAGATTTTTTTTTACATTTACACGATTCTAGAAGTTATTTGGAGTAGTCTTCTCCAGTTAATTTTTGAAAATTTAATGCAGCTATAAATCATTTGAAGTTTTAAGACAATTTTTTAGCTCAATATTCGATACTGTTGGGGTGTTTAAAATGTATCTAGGAGAGGGTAGATTCTTTCCAGGGGGCTAATTCGTCCCATGGGTAGTGTACCCTTTACCCCTCGGTTCCACCACCACTGACCCTGAGTAGCTTCATAAGAATATATTTTTATTTAGTTTTTATTTATGGAAGCTATTTAGAGTAAGTAGTCCACTCCCGGATTAAAAAAAATCCATATATTGATATTTTATTAGGAGTGATCAAATCAGAAGCCTCTAGAAGTTATTTTGAGCTATTTTTAAATTGTTATAAGAATTATATGCATCCTTCTCACATTAAGTAATTATTTCTTACATTTGCGTGTGTATGTGTGTTTGCCTGCCTCATTAAACACAATATTTGAGGTAAAAAAGGGAGGGCCTACCTAGGCCCTTTTGTGGACAAGCCTATGGGAAAAAAATGGAAGTTTTAAAATGTCTTATTATTGTAGAAGTGTGAATAAACTAACCAAGATGTTTGAAGTTTGAAAAGCCATAGTGACTGGATAAAAAAAAATCATTCTAAAATATAATTGTTTAGTTCCTCAACATTGATTGAATCTCTGAATAGTCATCTAACATTGAAAAAGTAATTGTTTGCCAAGCTTGAAGGCTCACTTTTTTTGTGTGTGGCTAACTCAAGAAAGGGGGAAAGGAATCCCAATAAATGGCCCCCTGATCAGATTATCCGGAATTTCGGACTACCAAAGTTTTAATACATTTGGTTTAAGTCATTCAAAGTGTATTTAGGTTTGGCCTAAGATGTTTATGTTAGTTAGATTAAGTTTAGCTAAGTTCACTAACACAAAATAAATGAATTGAAAATTTTTTTTCTATGAATAAAAACTAAACACTGAATTCCTTTGAAAATTATTAAAAATAGATGTTTATTTTATTTTAATATCTAGTGAAGAGTCAAGCGTTTTGTTTAATTTCTCCCAAAAAAATCTTATTGATAAAGTATTTTCTTATTATTTTGTTTCTCAAACCTTATTACCAACCTTAGTATCAATATTAGACACACTCTAGTAAAAGTTACATAATATATTTAAATATATATGGCCAACTATTTATACTAAAATTCAATATTATATGATCTCTAAAACAATAAAACTTTATATATAGTAGTTATGTTGACAATTTAAACCTAATAACATACACATGTATATGCTACTGTAAATATACTGGATGAACGACCCTAAAATTATTTATATTAAAAAAATAGATCTTCTTATTTATTATGTAAGATAATTCCAATATACACACGTTGTGTTTTTATTCAATTTCTATATAGATATTTTGAACTCAATATTTAAGGCCATTAAAAAAAATATCAAAATTTGTCATAAGTAAACGAGCTTTAAATTAATTCATTTTATAAAAATCTACATACATTATTATCTATAGTAGATGGTCTATTCGATTCTTTGGTACCTTTTTTTAAAACAGTGAAAATTTCTGATATAGTGATTAATTTATATTTCAAGAGATTTCAGCACATCTTTTTATCACTTTGCGAATTTCATCTTGTATTGACAGAGATGTAGATGTAGTTTTTCTGGTTGATACTCTTTCATCTAATACTTCTAAATTTTTCATGCATATTCAATTACAAAAACACTAACAGTTAAACTGAACACTTAAATATATTATTATTATTATTAGCACCTCATCTTACTACCCGTTCGGGTTATACGCACTTACGCTAATGTGTAATGGTAGAGTGATTGTGAGACGAAATGGAGGACCTACAGTTTAACGTGGAATCCGAACCACGGTGGAGGCCTGGCATTCCTCACATTCACAAGATGTCTTGTCAGAGGTGAATGAAGGGTTTGGTAATCAGATAAATCTGTGCCGGGGCCGAGTATTGAACCCCGGCCGCCAGCATAGAAGTCTGACACCTTACCCCTAGACCACCAGGTCACCACTTAAATATAATACACGTTCTTAACAATCAGACGATTTCAGGGATTCCCCTGCATCGATCGTTCCATCTGTTTGCAGAAGATACTTATTATGTAATTTATGATCCAAAGTACAATATAATTATAAACTTTCTTTTTATTAAACGTCACATTTAATAATAATAAATGTTAAATGTTTACATACATTCAAGCAAGGTCAGTTAAAAAACATCTTTACTCAAAGAAACAAAACCCGCGATTTTTGGAGACGCTTTTGCAGTTTCAGTTTTTCAGTTTCTGGTGGACCGGAATCCCAAACTACCATGAACTAATCTCATTATGACTTGGTAACAGTAAATGTTAGGTCATCTTTGGTTGTCTTAGGGTAAAATTCTCGCCTCAGGACCCGATATCCGTGGGCTCAAACCCAGCTGAGGTTGATGGATATTTCTTGAAAGATAAAAATTAAAAATACGTAGCACAACTTCCTTCGGAGGGGAAGTAAAGCCTTCGGTCCCATTTGGATTGTGGTATGAAAAATAACTCTGGAAGGTATATGGAAATACCTTTCACGGCTAAATTTTGTAGGCTCTTTCTATCTGGCTCATAGAAATTCTCATGTGCTGATATAATCAATAGGTTTGTAAAGTGCACCTTAAATATCTCAAATAAATTATATAGAGTAATTATTAGTATATAATTGTCTCTCCATCTATAGAGTGTGTCAGGGGTATATGTGAGCCCAAGTGAATCAGAATGTAATGTGGGACAGCGAAGTACAAAGTAGCGAAGTATCAATACAAATTCAATCCATATAAGTGTTTAATGTGATAGAAAAGTATCGCCTTGTCTGAAATAGTTTGAAGTGGGTTTTGTATTCAAAATAATAATCATACAGAGATTTTAAATACTGTATATAGTAAACAGATGGTAAGAACCTTTACCAGTGGGCGTGCAAGATAAACGTCAAGTTCGTAAGGCTGGGGGTTTTTTTTAGTGAAGGGGAGGTCGGGGTTTGAATCTGGGCTGTATGTACTGAGGTTTTTTTCCTAAATAAGAATAGTTGTTACCCACTCTATCTCCACTAAAATGCGTGTACACTTCTTCTCAATTTTACCGTCCTTATCCCTAAGCCACCAGAGTAGTTTGAAATATCCTTCTCATCAGTACGTGGATGAAACTTGTGATGAGTATAGGGTATGTAACTCATTATTATGTAACCTCCTCCCCTCCCTATAATCTTGAGTTCTTTTGGACCAACATATCAACAACTATATAAAAAACTATGTTTTTTATTTGATATATTTAACTTTCACTTTTTGAACGGACCGATTATATCAGCACATGACTTATAGCTAACTTGACTCATGAACAGACACAACATCCAGTCACCGGTAGTTAATTCATCACTACGAAAGAGGAAACCTCGATTTCATCAAATATAAATATTTTACTCGTGCTGGGAATCGATTCCGGGAACCTTAACTGAGCAGATATACACGCTATATAAGTCCGGTGTAGTAGGGGGTAAACTAACTTCTACACTAATATTATTAAGAGGAAAGATTTGATTTTTTGTTTTTTTGTTTGTAATGGATAAACTCAAAAACTACTGGACCAATTCAAAAAATTCTTTCACCAATATAAAGCTACATTATCAGCGAGTAACATAGGCTATATTTTATTTTGAAAATTTAATTTATTCCTCATAAAAATGTCGATAGTTTTACACAATTATTTTGTCATAACAATTCAAGTGAGGATCTTACATTTTTATATATTGCTTAGCAATACTTTTATTAATTTTATAACATAAGGGGCATGCCTTATTAGGTAGGGCTAATTTAAATATATTCTTTTCCTTCAGCAATAATTACTAACACACTATAACTTTCTGTGTAATTTATTTTTTATTTAGCATATTAATGTACGTTGTATTTTTTAACATTGCATCCCATGTACAGCTATTTTCAGTAGACTTGATGTTCATGGCTAGAATAATAAGTTGCTCCATGAAGTCCTTAGTTGTAAGTGTTCAACTTAAGTTAAAACTTTAAGTAAAGTCCAGGGGTCTTGAGAGAGAAGTTTTTCGTCTTACCGCTGGAAAGTTTTTAGGGATAAATTTATTTAATAAAAAATCTACCTACCTCAGAATAAGTAAAGGGGTTGGTAGTTGGCGCCAAACAATACTATACCAAGATATATAAATTAAATTAAATTCATTTATACATCTACAATAATATTATAAAGAGGAAAGATTTGCTTTTTTGTTTTTTTGTTTGTAATGGATAAACTCAAAAATTACTGGACCGGTTTTAAAAATTCTTTCACCAATATAAAGCTACATTGTCAGTGAGTAACATAGAATATATTTTATTTTGAAAATTAAATTTATTCCTCATATATCCTCGATAGTTTTACACAAGGTATAAAAAATTGCCTTAAAATATGCTTTCTCCGCGTGCGCTGCAAAAACTATTGGTATTAAATAAAAAAATACTATACATATTGAACGTTCTCACTAATGTGAACAAAAAAGTCCGCGAGACAATATATGTAATTATTATAGTTATGTTACAATAAACGTGATTTGTTGAAATTAGTGAACTAAAACACAGATGCGAACAAAAAGTTATTATATCCGTATCATTATATGAATCCTTATCCAAATCAATTATTTAATCATTTAGGCTGTTTACGTAGGAGTAAATTACTTTTTAAATTATTCAAATCGGTACATTGGTTTTAAAGTTATGAAGAGTATAACAAACTAAAAATTGTCGTGATGTCTACACTATAATCTATAATAATAAAAGGAAGTATTTGTCTGTGTGCGATGCCCAGCCAAATCTACGAGATGCAGAGATCTGAAATTTTTAACACAGGTGGGTGGAAGGGGGTCCGAATGCACCTCGAATCCGAATTTTTTATCTCTGATTATCTGTTCAATTAGGCTATTTTTAACAAATTTTTGAAGGGTCACGGGTGACGCCGTGCGGGATTGCTAGTAGTGTATAATTGTATGGTATGCATTCAAGGTTTCTTATAACGTCGCTTGTAAATAAATCAAAATCTTTATCAGCTTTGATGACATATTGCAATACTAGTGATATTAGCGTGGCAGAAAACAGGAAACAAATTTTGTTTTTATACGTTTATTAACTCAGAAATGAATGTACAAATAACCTTGTTTTTTGCGTGTCTCATAAAAAAAATTCAATTGATTCTAACTAACATTTCACCTTAACTCTCTTTTACTGCTTCAAATATTTTATAATTAATTTTAATCTATAAAATTTTATCATGCAATTTATAATTAATTAAAATCTATTATTCATGAAACTTCATTTTTAACTTAAACTTTCAAACATAAGCTATTTATTGTATTTATGATTTTTTTAAGGGTTTTAGTGGTATTTTAACTGTATCTAATATTTTAATGCAAATAAAAAATGTTTTTAACATTTGTCAACTAATTCAATCTATATTTTATTACATTAATTGTCAATCCTTACACTATTATCTGACTATTCTTAAAAAATGTTCTCATACTTTTTATAATCCAAGAAATTACTTTCTTTAAAGCTTATCTTATCTTATTAAGAGTAGTACTAAGAAACTTTTGATAGCAATCAGGGTATTTTATAATTTAACAGAGTTTCTTTTCGTACTCAAAACGGGTACTTAGACGCGATTAAAAACAAAACACAACATTGTCTCAAGCCCTGATCGTAGTCGGGTGGAAAAAGATAGAGTATAAAATAGCTCTTTTAAACATTACATAGTGGTTCCAGTAAAACTTTATGGTTGTTTTATTCACTCGACATCAATTACATTAATAGGTTTACATTCAGACCAATCTTCTCTTTGCAATAACATGGCGTGTTTGTCCATTTAAATCGATCGTTTCAATTTATTTGAACATTTATACTACATTACAATTGTGGATTACATTTAACTTGAGTGACTATGTTCAATATAAAATAATTCGTTTAACATGAAAGGTTATGTTAAACATGAAGAATTACATTCAACAACACATACTACGTTCAACATAATGTAATTCATTCAACATGACTGATAACGTTCAACGTGAAGAACATCGTTAAACATCACATACTATTCAACTAAGGGAAAAATACCTTTTGTATACTTGAAAGTTAAAGGTTGGGGGTTTGAATCCCGACCGGCAATATTAAGGGTGTTTTCTTTTAAATGGTTTGCTACTATCGGTTTACAAAACTGCTGGTACATTTCATCGAGATTATAACTTCCTCATTCCTACCTCATTAATGCAATTAAACGTGGATAGCCCAAACGGGTAGTAATATGTGATACAAAAATAAGACGATTTATATATTATATTTATAGAATGAAGATAATACCTACAAACAATTAAAGCAATAATAATCATATAAATTATTTTATTATTCAATAACAAACCTCAACCCACTTCGGTGGCCGCATGGTCTAAGGCACTACTCATGCAATATACTACTAAGCTGCTGAAAATGAAGAGATCGGGGTTCGTTCCTGGCCGAGTGTACTGAGGGTGGCTTTTACTGAAGGTTTCAACACTCTACCTCCATGAAAATGCGGGTACACTTCCTCTAAATTCAACCTTCCCAATACATAACATATTGGTGTAATTAGTACATAGGCTTACAATTCAAACGGGTAGTAAGACGCGTTGCTAAAAATAAAAAAATAAATAATAACAAACGAGAATAATCTAGGTCACAGTTGATCAATGTTTATCAGACCGTGACTATCCTTCTGTGTCAGGCATCTGATTTGCTTTAAAGGGAGAAACGTGTTATGAAATAGCGGGCGACTCGACGGCATGACTAGCTTTCAAACTCGCATTCACTTGCACACTTGAAAAATTGATTTTTTATAAGTTATTGAGAGAGGTTGTCGCCAACTTATCAATCTTATACAGGGTGACTCATAAACTCTATGCGGCTCTAAGGGTAGACCTTTGTATAGCTTTTAACATCTGCAGTAGAATTTTCATAGGAATGGTCTTTTAAAGAAAACAAACATATTTTTAAGGGGAAAATTTATGTTAAATTTTACTTTATTATAAGTGGAAATACTTGGAGAGCTTTGAAATATGGTGCTGGAGAAGACTTGAGATAATCAGATGGACAGACAGGGGGACAAATGAAAAAGTCCTAAGAAGAATGGGTGAGAAGAGAACCATTTTGGATGGGATTATTCGGTACAAAGCAAATTGGATTGGACACATCCTTAGGAGGAACTGTCTTCTACACGACGTCATAGAAGGAAAGGTTAAGAGAAAGAGGAGTTTAGGAAGAAGGAGGATTCTAATATTGGATGATTTGAAGGAGAGAAGAACATTCTGGAAGCTGACGGAAGATACTGAAGACAGGGCGAAATAGCGGTCTAAGTTCACCGACAAAAGGATCGAACCTGCCGTGAGACAGAATACCTAATAATAATAAATGTGATTTTAAATATGTTGATAATATCGACCAAAATTGACAGCTGCAGATAACATAACTTGACGTATGAATACGTGAAAATAAACCTAGTAGCTTTTACTGTCAAATGAGTTCATTTCTGCGAAAATTTGAATATAGCAACTTTATTAAATTAAAAAATGAGTGTTATTATTATTAGCACCGCGTCTTACTACCCGTTCGGGTTATACGCACTTACGATAATATGTAATGGTAGGGTGATTGTGAGATGAAATGAAGGACCTACAGTTTAACGTGGAAATCGAACCACGGTGGAGGCCTGGCATTCCTCACATTCACAAGATGTCTTGTCAGAGGTGAAGGAAGGGTTTGATAATCAGATAAATCTTTGCCAGGACCGAGGATCGAACCCCTGCCGCCAGCATAAAAGTCCGACACCTTACCCCTAGACCGCCAGGTCACCAAAAAATGATTGGCATTGAATGATATTCAAAATAAATTTTGTGCACTGTTATCATTTTGAAAGTAGTGATTATTTGGAAACGTGTGTAACCCATAGGTACGCCTTCCTTTTATAATTTTTGTGCACTGTATACAAGCTATCCAAATTTAATGAGGTGGTCTGGATATAACTATCTTAAGATACAGATAGGTGGTGTACTTTTGTAATTGCGGCAATGAACTTTAGAATCCTAATGCCATACAGTGAGTAATTAGTTCGAGAAAACAAAGTTAGAATTTAGAAACATTATACCCACATTTAGGAAAAATCCTGTTAGTACCGTCCGGTCAGGGTTTGAGCCCCGTTATCACCAACACTAGCAAACCAGACCATGTGATCTTGAAGTTTTCTCCACGTGCCTACTATTGAGGGTATTTACCTTCATAAAATGTACACGTTATAGACTGTCAAAAATTATTTTTAATAAATAATACGATTATCCTACAATCGCACATACTTTCTCCATATTGTATTATTATTTAAATTAAGGACAACATTTAAAATCAAAGTCAAAATTTAAAATTTGGTAATCATTAAACCCCAACTAAACAATTTTCTTAATACAATTTTTTTAATTTTTTTTTATAATCATATGAAACACTCCTCAAATATAAACTTTAAACACATTTTGTTAGAGTAATTTTTAATAGATTAACATTTTTTAAATGTCAGCAATAATTAAACCAACGTCAATTTTGTTAGAAATAAAAGGTACGCTATTATTTATCATAAAACATACTCCCTAGGTAACTATTTTAAACAAACTCGTTTGAGTCATTTTAGAAAAATTTCAAATCTTTAAAAAAATCTCATAAGTATAACTACCTTTAATTTTAAGACTAGAATCAAAATCACGATTTGTTCTCGAGGCATGACCATATGACATCAAAATATCCAGTTTGAACGAAATCCAATAAACTGTTTTGCCTGAAGTCCCAGATACGGACAAACATATGGACACACACACACACACACATATATATATATATATATATATACATAGTGAAGAACGAGGCAAGCTGCAACTGGGGTGGTGGGTTATCAGTCGGTTTATTTCAATATCAACGAAGTCAAACCACGTGTTATTGAACTTAATGTATTGGTTTTGAATAGTGTCAGCATATGCTGAGTCCCAGAAACGCTGTGCATTCTCATTTCTCCATTATTATCATCCGAGAGTTTTAAGCAATGTCAAGTAATTTTTTCGTGTTTTACGGTGTGTTTTTTTAAATAGGTAACAGTTTTTTTTATAATCTATAGTGTTGTTAACATAAAAAAAAAGTTTTTGATTTAATTTGTACCTTTACGAAGAAGTTAATTATAATTTTACATTTTTTTCTGTGGTTTTTGTACCTTAAAATCTAGTGGGGCGTGTTGCAACAATGGCTACAACTTATTTTGGTGTATTAAAACTATTATTTTTAATAACGCCTCTAGCTTTTTTTTATTATTAAGAAGTATTATAGTTAAAAAAAAGTTTTAACAAATATCTGTTCTACAGATAAGATAATGTCTAAGTTATATCTTTATAATGGTGATTTTTTTCAAAGAACCTTATTATTTATTACGTTTTAATAACCTCCAATAAATTAATTTTATAAGGGAAATTTTTCGTTATTTTCGTTTTTAAACGAACTTGACTATCTTAATATTGAGATTATAACCTACCATTACTTTTTACAGACCCAATATGTTCGCATACAACAAAAAAGTCAAATAAGGAACAGAACGCTTAACTGTTATACACAGAGCTTATCTGATTATAATTAAAAATGGGATGAAACAGTAATATTATTAAATTAGCTTAAGAACATAATGTTCACTATTAAACATTCTTTCATTAAATAATAAAATTAAAAAACTCAAAATCACTTTTAGGATCAGAAAAATAAAATAAAATTAGTTCCCCTTACTGACACTACTGCAAATTTTGGACCTTTTATCATTATGCTAAATATAATTCACTTTGTATATTATTTATAAAATGTATTCTGACATTTATTTATAAGAATTTAACTAAACACCAAAATATAATAAATGTACTTATTTGTTTATTTTTTTCATCTTTATAGTTTTGTAAAAATGTGTTTGAACTCGCCTCATCCGGTTATTGTTACGTCAAACATTTGGGGTGCGTTGAAACATACATTTATCACGACCTACCCCACGTGGGCTTGATTTGACAGGATAGCTTGTGAGAGGGTTTAAGTCGCAGGCGAACTAATTGTGTAGGTTTTAAATAATACATAGGGTTACGAATTTTGGTTTAATAGAAGTTACTAAAAGATAATACAAAATGTGATTTTAAATCTACACTAATATTATAAAGAGGAAAAATTTGATTTTTTGTTTTTTTGTTTTTAATGGATAAACTCAAAAACTACTGGACCTATTTTAAAAATTCTTTCACCAATATAAAGCTACATTATCAGCGAGTAGCATAGGCTATATTTTATTTTGAAAACTTAATTTATTCCTCATAAAAATGTCGATATATTTATACAAGATATAAAAAAATGCCTAAAAATATGCTTTCCTCATGTGCGCTGCAAAAACTATTGGTATTACATACAAAATACTATACATATTGAACGTTCTCACTAATGTGAACAAAAAAGTCCGCGAGACAATATATGTAATTATTATAGTTATGTTACAATAAACGTTTTTTGTTTAAATTAGTCAACTAAAACACGGATGCGGACAAAAAGTGATTATATCCGTATCATGATATGAATCCTTATCCAAATCAATTATTTAATCAAAACCCTGATCTCCCCGTCATCGGCAGTCCAGTCTACTGCAAGAGCATTTGTTAGACCAGGCGACCACTGAAGCGGGTGTGATGGGTAGCTAGTGAGAGATAAAGAAATATTGATACTGGACGCTCACGCTCGTGGAAGAACTGGCTAAACTCGTGGAAACTTAGACCGGTGGTATTGACTGACAACGCGTGTGTGTGACCCGTACAGAACTCAATCTTGCGACCCCAAGCTTGACGGATGCCCTCTAAGTACACATGCTAATGATTACCCGAAGATGGAGTCTTAAAAGTTACGGAATCGGGCAGCGTAACTGTCTGCGATATCGATGTTTAACTTAAAAATTTAATGAAATTACTATAAATTCTGCCGCATGAAAACTACATCTTTTTTTAAAACTTTGTAACACATGTATGAATACGTCTATATAATATAATTACTTATTTCATAAAAATGAATATGTTAAAAAATGTTTATGGAAATTCTGTTTCAACTATCAACACATGGACTACCGTACAGGCAGAATTGTAAGTTTTGTTTTTTACAAATGTAACCCCAAGCTTACCATAGACATCCATCCCCCCTTTAAAAAGCACGACTACGATAGAATCCCAGTAGTAGCCGTTCACTCTTACGAGAATAAACTTTGTCAAAAAAGGTTTTTCTACCTCTATGATGGATGGATGATACGGATATAAAGAAGACGGCAGCGGCTTATCTATATATCCACTAGGAAGAAGCCCCACGTGTAGGAACCGCAGTTCAAGAGTAACAGGAGCACATGAGGATGAAGCAGGTATTATTGGTGGTTTGATCGATAGGGTCACAATCGAGAACCAAAATAAAAGGGGTTTGACACTCTATTAAATATTGTAACATGATTTATTGTATTATTGGCCAAAGATTCATCAATAATTTAACTGATTAATTCATTATAGATTTGTTGAATTGAATTATTTGCGTTAAAAGACGCTTCAACCAAATTAGATCATAAGCGTCTTATAGTAAGAAATTAGAGACACAATACAATATCCATTGTTGAGAAATAATTACCAGTATTCTATCCGAATTACTTGATAAAATAAATGGTATGGTGCACCACACAGACTTTTTCTACTTTTAATCTTAACATAGACATATTATGTTAAAAACTTTTTAAGATATTTAAAACTAAATAATAAGTCAAACCATTGTTATAGAAACACTACACCAAAAATCACAAATTAAATTATGTGTACTGTTACTTACTTGCTCTTTGGCATTATGAACTAGGAACACTGTTACAACCCGCCTCAGTGGCGTAGTTGGCTAACGCGCTTGTCGTGTTGAGCTCGACTGCTGAGGACGGGGAGATCGAGGTTCGAATCTCGGTCGGGTGAACTGGGTTTGTTTTTTTCTAAATGGTTTTCCACTCTCCCTCCACGCAAATGCGGGTTTACTTCCTCTAATACAACCTTTCCAATTCCTAATCCATTAAAGTAATTAGCACTTAAAGCGTATAACCCGAACGGGTAGTAAGACGCGGTGCTAAATATTATTATTATTATTATTAACACTGTTACAAAAAGTTTGAGAAAATATAAACATCTTTGTCCACCAAAGAGCATAAGAATCAAATTCATGTTCAAAGATCTGAATTAAAAAGTAATTATATTAGCTTGTAGCTCAGAAACTAATGAGTTTATAAAAATATGTTTCAAATAAATTTGGAGAAATTATAAACATTAGAAAATTTCCAGTACTTAAAGTACCCTTAAAATCATTTTAATGAGAAAATGAGTGTTGCAATCTTGTTTATCGTGAAAAAAAAAGTATATATATAAAAATTAATCAAAATCGTTAAAGCGAGCTTTGAAAAAATCGATTTTTTTCTCTTTTTGCCCTTCAGTAAACTACCGTAACCTTAAATTTAGGGTTAATTTTCTAATTCCAAAAAATCCTTAGCCCAATCTGTAAAATATTTTTAGCTCTATCCCACGGTATAGACAGAAGGCATCGCGAAAACCTCTTTTTTTGGTTTCAGGGGTAATGAAACGTCGATATTGATCAAAATCTCGAGTTCAGAATTTTTGATGGTCACAACATTTTCTCTCCGGGGGGTTGAAAGAAAGTAAAAACCCAATGCGGAATCCTGTCACGACGACCTCCTCACTTCTAGACTAACGTAATGAGGACACCCAGTTCGATCTATTTATGTACCATTGTAACGGGCAAACCTGGGTTAGCCCCGTTAAAACGTGCAAGAGAACGTATGTGTGGCTAGTTCCTGCAAATCATCAAAGTTAAACATAACATACTAATGTAAATGCTTCGCTAATAATATATCTCTTTATTTACATACCACTTCGCCGACTCGTCCTGTTAGCCTGATGCCCAATTCGATGACACACCATAGAAGATAAGTGACCGATCACCACTGCTGGGAATAACTCCGCGTTCGACCACAAGCACCAACCAACTGACCGCTCCAAGAAAACCGTTGGCCTGCGTGGGTCGTCTTTCTAGAAGAGTGGGGAGGTTCCCCCTTCCCTTCGTACGGGCCTATCCACTATATATTCGCTTGACTGCTGGGAACTAAGAGAGAACGCGCCAGCAGACGATCGCTTAAACATCGTCTACGCAGTCCAAATCAGCGCGCACTTCTAGTCAGAATCTATCATCTAGTCGACGGTGGTCTTACTATCCTAGGGGAAGGGATACTCTATACCGGAGCAAGTCGAAGGACTTCACAACTACGAAGATGAGATATGACGAGTAATCTCCAGATTAATATGTTATTGTTAGGGTTAGTCAACGTCCTGCGAGGATAGATAGAAGTATCACTTAGTAGGGATT